>VZUI01038515.1:0-16907 GCA_013401135.1 Cettia cetti | reverse complement strand
GACTCCCTGCCAGCTAACCCACTCTGTATCATACCCATAGCTGGGAGGGCAAGGCTGTTCCCAATCTTTGGTAATTAGCACAGCTGCAATATATTGGGGCAAAATTACCTTCAGCACTGTCTCTGTCTTCCCACAGTTTTTTGTCACACCTGTCAGCGCAAAATAGTTTGGGGAACACGGCCAGCCATCAAGCAAAGATTGTGTCAGTTATGTCTCTCCTAATAATGCACTGAAGGATGTCTGCCCTGTGCTTGTGACAACTTGCAGTAAAAGGCACAGAGTCTAGCAATACAGACTAAATTAGAGATAATTTCTTTTCTAAGCATTTTACATATTGTTCTTTTGAAAGAGTTATCAGTGTTCTTGCAGTAAAATGAAGATTTCCTCTAGCTGAAAAGCTGGAGATCATTCAAGATCAGTGCAACCAGCTTTCTGGAACAGGATTAATAGAAATTTGGCTTCATATAGGTTGCCCCTTATGCCACTTGTAATATTTTACCTAATTTCAGAGGAAAAATATAAGTAGCTATTTTCACCCATAAAAGTCTCATTTATTTTTAGTTATCTGAGGCATGAAAAAAAGAGTTAATATTGAAAATACAAATTTTTCTCTTTTTTTGTCATAATATTTTGAAAAAAAAATCAGTAATCAGAATCACAGTGCAAATGTGATAATCTGATTTATTACAGTTAGTTTGGGGTCAAAAATATTTCTGATCAAACTAGTGGATAATGTATTTAGAAGATAAAATCTTATACTTTCATTTTGCTTTGCAAATTATTGCCTAGTTTTCCCACATTCTCCCAATCTGTTGCAATTAAATTTTAACGACAGATCGACAAGAACAGTCATCACTTTATTTGTTCAGTTTCTCTGGATTAAAGAAAAAACCTGAAGTGAGAAGACAAGAGTTTAGTGTGAGTCAAACTACAGTGCTAACAGCCTGAGAATTATTTGTTTGATAATGATACCAAGAGTTGTAATCAACATTTTCCAATTATAGCATCTCATTTATACTTCACACTGTTTTTCTGGGTTCTAATGTCAATGGTCAATCAGTCTTTTTCAGGTTGAAGTTTGGGATGTAGAAAGTAAGATCAGTGCATTTCAGAAATGTGAGTTTTCTCAGGGGAGTGTGATACTGGTGGGGTGTCATCTTTCTCCTCTTTTTGGGATCATTTCATATTTTTTCCAGCACAGTCTGCTTACCATGCATTTCTTCAATGGTTCCCAGTTCCACATTTTAGTCAAATTTGCTTGTGAAGGAAACTTATTCTTTTGGATTTTTAAAATTTTCTTGTAAAGGAAACTTATTCTTTTGGATTTTTTCTTACATTTAAAGTTTGTTTCACACATATCCAAAGGTTATTCTCCTTTAATAAATCACTAATTACCATCTGTGCCTTGTGCTTGTAGACCTGCTGTTTCTGCTCAGATTTCTGAAACCTTAGCTTTCAGCTTATGCTTGTATTTTGAGGTCTCTTTTGCCATGCCTTTTCTCTCTAACAACCCTGAGATGTGACTCCTCAGTGACCAGTTACAATATAAAAACTTTAATGACAATTCTCTTTTCATTTAGTGTACATTGACAGTTAACATATCTTGGATTTTAATTATTTTTATTTCAGAATAATTATTTTTTTTATTACAGATTAACACTGGAGAACAGATTTTACCTTAAGATAAATTGTTGTTACTATTATGCTGACTGAAATTTAGTTCAGAATCTTATTACATATTTACTGTCTGATAAACTGTTAATCTCAGTTAAGATTGTTCTATTGGTCAGCATATTTTCAAAAACTTTAAATGCCAAAACTGAAACCAAACTGAAAAAAACGAAAATGCAATTTAAAGCAAATTTTAAGAATAAAAATATTTTGAAAACACTTTTTTTTTTTTTCAATTGTGAGATCATAGCTCCTGTCAGAACCTTAGCCCAGGTCAGGAATGTTTTAGTTCCTTTGAAGCACCAAGATTCCAATATTTCTGTCTTTGTCCTAAAACAAATATGAAAATTTATTTCTCAGATCACCATCAGGCTAAGTGTTTAAAGAAGTATTGGTTTTTTGTGGACAACTTTTCATTGTACATAACCTATGCAGAGTTAAGGATTTAATCTAACTTGTTTTATGTGCAGCCAGAAGAAAAGCAAGAAGAAAAGGTCTCAAAGCACGTGTTAAAAACAGAAGAAACCCTCCAGCTTTAAAAAGGGAAGTGTCACCATTATTTTTGCATTGACTTAAATATCTTTCTACTGATCTATATTAAAATTCTCTTCACTCTTACAGGTGATAGTCATATTCTTTAGTTATTTCCCATATGTTTGTGTATCTTTTCTGTTTGTAACTCACAGTGTGTTACTTTTCTCTTTACATTATCTTAACTATCTAAATTTTCACTAACCTACATGTAATCTTGCCTAGACAATAATTTCACATTAATTCATGCTAATGTATGCATATGCAGAACTTGAATTTAGAGGGATTTGAACTGTTATACTAATTATATGGGACTTGGATCCTAAATCATGAACTGTTCACATTCTGTACTTAGATTATTTGCATATCATGTCTGTGTAAATGCTGTGGGTTTAGAAGAGCACAGTATAACACAAAAAAGGGCTAAGACTTTTTTTAAATAGGGTGACTCCTTCCTTCTTTAAATATAAAAAAATATAATTAATATAATTGTTATTCCCACTTAAATCATATGAAAATATTAATGTCATTTAGTGTCACTAATATGGGCTCAGTAGACTAACATAATTGCTATAGTCACAACTTTTTCCCCCCAAAGGCAATTAAAATTGGCTTGGTTGTAATTTTCTCAACATTGTAAGATTCAACCTGGATTAGATGAGTCCTCTTTTAAATACAAAGCAACTGTCACAGACATGAATGAAATTTAAATATAGGCTAAATATGGTCTAGATATTGTAAGATTGTGTGGCTAATTTATTCTTTGATCGGTGCATGGGGTGACCAGTAATTAAAAAATCTTGGCCATATGGCTGGGATTTAAAGTTTATAATATAACTCAGCTTGTAAAGTAATTGAGGAAAGGACTTTTCAGGCTGAATAAAAGGTGTCAATTTTATGTATTCAGTGGTGTATTCAGCCACAAGCATCAACTACCTTTAGCAATTCCTCTTTGTCAGGACTTTGGGTGCCTAATGAGGTCCTATTACCCCTGTAGTGGAAACTAAAAATAAGAACAAACTCAAAATAATATTTTGTAGAAAATATTATTTACATTAGCAAAACATTTAAAATCAAAATCTTCCCCTGAATTAGAACACAAGATTGTTAACTGTTCTACAGTTTCAATGAAACTACACACATAAAAAATTTAAAATTAAGATACCATATAGTATTTTTTTAAAAAAATCATCATAGTTAAGTGCTTTAACACTACTAAAACCCAAATAAATGTGCATTCTAATTTCTGGAATCTTTTGCTGGTTTGTGGGAAACCTTAATTTTTCATAGGAGGGAGTGAACCCTACTATTTTTCAGTTGCAGGATTTCTGTAATTTAGTGTGGTACTCAAATGAGGGAGCATCTGTAGAAAAGGCAGAATACACAAATTTCACACTTTTTCATTACTTAATGCACACCAAAGTCTTGAAGAATAAAATAAAATATCTGTAATTTCATAAATTGTCATCAGTAACAAGTCCAAAACTATATTTAATTTTAGCATTCTCAACAAGAGATAAGAAAATGAGATATGCATTCATTAAAATTCTATAAATTCAGGCTGACTCATACTTTATCTCTCTTCAATAAATGAGCTAGATAATTATATATTTAAAAGGAAAAATTACTCTAAAACTGTCAATAAGGAAATACTTATTATGGTCATGCTGAAGAGTTAAACCAGGAAACACAGCTGTAAATGTAGATACTTCCTTTTTTGAATGATGAAAGAAACATAATTTCTTATGATCATAATCATGGAAAAATTTATGTCAAAAAGACTAGGTATAGATATACAGTGAAGAAGAAAAAGTTTCCATTGTGACTAACCTGTAAAAATAAATATCAGCAATTTGACCCTGGCTCAAACAACATCCTTGTTTTTAAACCGTAGATGTGGATTTAATGGCTAGACCAACCGTCAGTGGATAAAATATTGCCTGGATGAACACACTCAGAGAGTTTTGGTCAACAAGTCAATATTCAACTGAAGAGCAGTGACAAGTTATATTCTTCATCAGTAGAGGGACCAGCATCTTTTAATATCTTTGCTGTCAACATGGACAATGGGATTGAGGGTGCAAGTTTGCTAGTGACACCAAGATGTTTTGCACCATCAGATTGCTGGAGGGCAGAGGTGCCATCCAGAGAGAGGGACCTTGACAGACTTGAGAGGTAGGCTTGTGTGAAACTCTTGAAGTTCATCAAGACCAAGTGAAAAGTCCTGCACATGAGTTAGGGCAAACCCAAGCACAAATAAAGGCTGAGTGGACGATGAATCGAGACCTGCTCTGGGAAGGAGAACTTGGCCATGTTCATGAACAAGAAGCTTCACACATCATCCAGCAATGTGAGCTCACAGCCTAGAAAGCTGATTGCATCCTGAGCTGCATGAAGGGAAAAACTGCCAGCAGGCCAGGGAAGGTGGTTTTGCTCCTCTACTCCATCATTCTTAGACTCCCACCTGGAATCCAGCTCTAGAGCCCTCAATATAAGAAAGATATCTACCTGTTGGAGTGAGTCCATAGAAGAGCTACTAAGATCAAAGGGTTGGATCGCCTGTTCTATGAAGACAGGTTAAGATAGCTGAGGCTCTTCAGCACGGAGAAGAGAAGGCTTTGGAAAGACCTTATAACAACCTTCCAGTACCTAATGAAGCATTGTAAGAATGTTGGAGAGGAACTTTTCACAAGGGCAAGTAGTCATATGACAAAATGGAGTGGTATTAGGCTGAAGGAGAGGAGGTTAACACTAGATACCAGGAAGAAATTCTTTACTGTGACAGTGGTGAGGAACTGGAGCAGGTTGACCAGTAAGTTTGTGAGCTCCTCACTATTGAGGGTGTTCAAGTCTAGGCTGGATGGGACTCTGAGAAACCTGCTGTAGTGGAAGGGAGGTTGGGACAAGATGATATTTAAGGTCCCTTCCAACCCAAATCATTCCATGATTCTATGATACTGTGATTCTAAAACTCACTAAACTTTCTCATTAAGGGAAAGAAAAGGGAGAAAGTATTTATACATATAAATATCTACATACATATATGTTTATACTGGTACCTGTAACCTTGGTGATATATGCATACACATACTTACACATATGTGTACATATATATAAAAACATATATGGACATGCGTAATGAAAATTGCACATACACATGTGTATGTACAGATATATGGAAATATGTATATATGTATGTATTTATTTGCATTGCATATGTATGTATAATTTTGTATGTACACACATTGCCTTAATTATCTCCTTTTTCAGGCTAAGACATTTATTATTTCATTATTAGTGTTACTGTTTAATGAATAGACTTAAATTATTATATGTCTAAGAACTCAGATCTCATTTCCCATAGTGCCATAGTTTTCTTTGGTTTGGGGGCTTGTTGGTCTCTTTCTTTCGTTTTTTCCTTGTTGCTTTAAATTCCATTTTGTTTTGCCATTTTAGCGTAACTATGTTTTGCTTCACAAGATTTTGTGAAATATCGTTAATTCAAGTTAACATGTTTTGCATTTTTGTTCATTGGCATAGACCATTTGGAAAGCTTGTTCTTTCCTCTCAGAATAAAATTGAATACCCAATTAAAAAAATACAATACAATCTATGTTGCAGATCTTCAAGTTCTAGTGTCTTGGCATTTAACTCTTTTCCCACCCTCCAATACTTCTTTGTGGAGTCATACTGATATGGTGAGCTATCTATATGGCCAGTTAACACAAAAGCTTGTTCCTGCTTGTTCCCAGACCATTCTTTGAGAAACACAGATTTAACCATTAATATGATCACATTTTCTTCTTTTCAGGCTTTGGATTATAGGTTTAAGGGCAAATAAAAACATCTCCAATGCTAATGAATGGAATGTTGCCTGTATAAGATTATGTATGTACATGCAAGTTATTATGGCATTCATATATTGGTGGGCCTTTTTTACTTGTTAATTTTTTTCGTCATAGTAGGGTATACACATCTTCTGTTCACATTTAAGTGTTTAATGGTTAGGTTAATGTCTGTTCACACAGTACATCTTGATTCAAGTCAAATTTAAAAGTATGTTACAACCTGAGAGTTCTTACATGGTAGAAAAAAAGTGTTTCAACCTTTACACACGATTCTACTGACTACATATGTATTTAATAAGCAGGCATCTGAGTCTTAAATTTGGACCTGGTGGAGACTTCTCTACATGAAGAAAGCTGATCATGAAATTGCAAGAAGTGGGTCTTTATAAAGCTGGTTTTTCACAGCAATTTTTTGCAAGCAAAAAGACTACACTGTATTTTCCCCAGCACAGGAGTAACTAAAATTCTTTCTGTAGCAAGAATAGACGGAGGCATTTTACCATAGATGGAGAAAAAAGTGCACCTGTGACTGCAAACTGGCAGTACTTTGAATGTACTTTTACCTTGATTAGCTTTTTCTTCTACAACATTGAGGACACAAAATAAAATCTTCCCAAATATCTGATAGTTCTAAAACCTTGCAAACTTCAATCAAAATTCAGATTTTGTGGACTTGGATGTTTTGTTGGCTTTTTTTTACTGTAACTCAAACTCACGTTGGTTTCTGAAAGCTTTCTTAACTTTCCATAAGCTCTGTAAAAGAAGTTGCATTAGTCACAGACATTAATGTCAATGAATTTCCACAAGCCAGCTACTGAGACAGTAACACTTACTGCTAGTGCCAGAAGACACTGATTTTCTCTGTAAGCTTTAAGATCAATATCACCAAAGATATTTGCCAATTAAATGATGCTAAACAAAGCAGTACACTGCACATTGTTAGACATCTTGTTAACTTTAGAGACATGATAAACTTGTGATAAACTCAAAAGAAAAACTGTAGAAAGTCACTCATTAAATCTCCATCAAAAACTCATACTTGAAAGACTACAAGATAAGTTTTCACTTGTTTATTAAGATGCTTGAAGGGATCATTAAGAATAGGATTTCTCCTAAAGAGAGGGATCAATAAGAGTTGGTCTGGCATAATATATTAAACTGATTAGACCACAAGTACTTTCTTTCTTTGCAAGTGCTTGCTGAGAGAATTATTCACTGAATACAGCACCATAGTGACTCCAGAAAATTTAAAAGGTCTAAACAGAAGGTATAGCAAGATGGTACCTTTTCTATCCTGTCCTCAATGCTTCATGAGTATTTTTTCTTTTCATAGAATATCCATTGTATATAAAAATTGTATTTGTACATAAATCTAACCAAGAGTAAACCAGATATTTCTCTTTTAAAAGAAATAATCAGGATAGATCAGCTAGGAATTTCCTACATAAATAGTTTCTGAATGAAATCTATTTTCATATAATAAATGTTTCCATATTAAAAAAAAAAAAGATTTTCATCAATTTTTCTGGATGACACAAGTTCTGCATGTGTACATTGGTAAAAGGTAAAGTTTTCAAATCTCTCTGGTATTCAGCATGCTTTTGCTTTCCCCTTCCCCTACCAACTCCTCACCATCCAAATGGCATTTAAAAAAACAGTAAGAACATTTTGCATTTGATAAGACTATCTGTCTCTACTTGGAAGTAGAGCTAGATAGTTTTTCTGGTTTATTTTCCCAAATAGATGAGTTTTACACAAGCAGGAAGCAGAGAAATTTTCACATGAAGGGATTAAAGATTAGAAAAATTGGAAAGAGTAAGAAACAGGATTTTTCATGGAAAGCATTAGGTAATTTTAAGATATATATTAGTGACAGTTCTTTCATATTAAAGTGTTTATTTTTTTTCTCATATTATAAATTTTAAAGTTTTTTTCTGAACAGTTTTATCAGATGACAGAAAACTTTTGTGTCAGTGAATATTATTTCTTTTGAAAACTTTCATGCTCTATAAATAGCAATAAAAAGCATGGTCCTTTCTACATTTCAATGTTACTTCTAAAGCAAGGATTATGCCAGTGGGCCATATAAACTGAATTTCTTATGTATTTACTGTCAGTGTAACTTCAAAGACTGTTTACATGCAGGTCATTGGGTGACACTAAGTATCTTTCAAATGGTAGCTAAGAGATATTTTCTTGAGAAAGCACTGCTATTGTCTATTGGAATGCTCTCCCCTGCCCAAATACTTGCACATTCCTAACTACTCACACACATGCTGCAAAAAAGACCACAGAGAAGTACACAAATTAGAGGCGTAGAAAATCTTGGGCAGATTCTTTGAGTAATTTTTCTTGATTTTTTTAATGATTGAAATTTTACTAAGATTTTCACAGATACTTGTGGTATCCTGGGAAGAAGTTATATTCATGGCTGCTCTGGTTTAGCACAGTTGGTTTTTTGCCACGCATCTTGCACAGGGAAACATATTTTATGCTACCTCAGTCTGTGGGGATGCAGAATTTGTTTTATAGGTTTTATCTATGAGTTTAGTATAGTTTTTTTATTGTAACTTTAGTGTAGTTTTAGTTACCCTGTTTGAGGCCTCTTACCTTGGAATTTGTTACTATCATAGTTTGATAAGGGTTTCTATGACTACTTTGGTCTCTGCCCAGAGACTGCTTCCCATTGGTTCTTTTATGTATTCTTTTTCCCTTTGTCCATCATGGAATTTACCTCCAAGGTCAAGTTACCCTCAGAGAAGATTCAGCCAGCAGTTGGCTGTGTCTTTTGAGACCACTCCCCAATTTACCTCCGATTTGTTAGAGTTTAGGTAATTTTGTTGGCATCTGTTACTTTGTAATGTACCATTGGTTGGCAACTTGTAACCACCCCTTGTACCCCTTCTGAACAAAAGCCCACAGCAGCCCAGGTTCTGCGTCTCTCTGGAAGCAAAGGGGTTCCCCTGTGACCCCCCAATAAACCTCTGTTCCCTGGATGTCTCTGAGAGTCCCCTCTTTCCAGCCACGGCTGTGACAGTGTAAGTCAAGGTGCTGTAGAGCCAAGAATTCACAAACAGATCTTGTCAAGGCGTATCAGAGCTGACCGGGTGGTCGAGCCAAAACACCGGGCTGACGGGGGAAAGATACGCACCCCAACATCAGCCTCCATCGAAAAATGCTCATCACTTTAGTTTACAAAAAAATTTTGTATGAATGATACACAGTAATCTGGTTTTATTGACAAGGCTGTATTCAGTCAAAGGTTGGAATAGATATTCTTGGAGATCTTTCCCAAACTTAATGGTTCTATGAATAAGATCAGTGAATACTCACTGATTGGCCAACATTTTAACTTGCATTATGCATGACCATGAGCTTTACAGCTCATGTAAGTTTCCTTTTAGACTTCAAGAATAAATCTTCTTGAGGTCAGACTGTACTGTGATACTTGGTATTAATTCAGTTTTGGACACACCCAAGGAACATCATCAAAATGAAAGGGTTTTCCTTCAGTATTTCAACAGATTGTTGTTCATTCCTTGCAAAGGGAATGAAATCTAATATTCATTTTTATCATGTTACTAGCTTTCCTTTAAATGAAAAACATCTTTATTTCAATTGTGACTGATTAGACTGATTTTCCATTCTATCATTCCACATCTTCAGAAAGGCCTTGCAGAGTGACCTAAACAAATAAGACTGCTGGACAATCACCAACTGAATGAGGTTCAACAAAAACAAGAGCCAGATTCTGCATGTGAGAGGGGGAAATCCTGAATGTATGGACAGACTGAGGAATGAGAGGCTGAAGAGCAGCCCTGCAAATTGGGACCTTGGGGTCCTGGTCTTCAGCAAGTTGAACATGAGCTAAACACCCCTGGCAGCCAGGAAGGCCAACCCTGTCCTGGGTGCATCAGGCACAGCATCACCAGCCCGGCAAGGGAGGGGATTGTCCTGCTCTGCTCTGAGCTGGGGCAGCCTCAGCTCCAGTGCTGGGGGCAGTTCTGGACACCACAATAATATAAAGATACTAAGTATTTGAAAATGTCCAGAAAAGGGCTATGAAGGGGATGAAGGTATCTAGGGAAAGCCATACAAGGGAGCTGATATCACTTGACTTGTTTAAAGGGGAGACTGAGGGCAATCCTCACCATGGTGCACAGTTTTCTCATAGAGGGAAGAAGAGGGTTCTGTGCTGGTCTCTTCTCTTTGGTGATTGGTGAAAGGACTGAAGGGACTGAAGACAGTGTCAGCGGAATTTTAGGTTGGATGTTAGGAAAAAGTTCTACACCCACAGGGTGGTTAGGCACCGGAATGGGCTCCCCAGGGAAGTGGTCACAGCTCCAAACTGAGACAGTTCAAGGACTGTTTGTGCAATTCTCTCAGGAACATGGTGTGTTTCTTGGGATGGTCATGTGTAGAGCCAGGAGCTGGACTTCAGTGATCCTTGTAGGCCCTTTCCAGCTCAGGATAGTCTATGATTTTATGCTCTTAAGAGTTAGTTCTCTTCTACTGAAGCAAAAAAAAATGCAAAGCAAAACCGAAAAAATTTACTGTACACAAGGAAGTGGGAACTCATCTCTTAGAGAAAGATAATATTTTAAAGGAATGAAATAATCTCTGCACAGATTATTTTAGGTAGTGCTTTAAAATGCAATGTCTGCCATCTTTATGTGTCTGTATTGTTTTCTACTGACAAGAGATTAACATACCCATTTATTTAACATACCCATATTTTCTTATTTCACAGCAATTATCTTTCAACTGAAATTGAACACTGTACTATTTTTAAAACAAGCTAAAATAATTCCTGGGAGTATCTAGATCATATTTTTTTACTTGTGACAGTACAATACACAACCTTCAACATTCTCCCAAGGGGAAGTGGAGGGGTAGGTACAAATCGTTTCACTCTTGTAATTAGTGACAGGACTGGAAGAAACAGCACAAAGCTGAGTTGGGGAAGGTTTAGTTTGGATATTAGGTTTGGGCACTGACAGTACTCTCAGGCTCATGGTGTGATTCCTGGTGATAGTGCTGTGCAGGGACAGGTGTTGGATTCAGTGATCCTTGTGGGTCCCTTCCAAGACAGTTTATTCTGTGACTCAATGATTTGATGATATTTTTTTCTGAGTTTTAGCAAATTCAGAAAAAATTAAAGAATTCAGCAGCACCTGGGAACCTCCATGCTTTTTTATTTAAAATTGCTCAGTAAGGCTTTATGGTTAAATTTCTAGGTTATGTAAAACCTTGAGCAAGAATTTGCACTGAAACTACATCATAGTGTTTCTCCCATGAGACACAGTAAACACACACATCTTTTAGTCTACTTTACTTTCTTTCCTCATTCTCAGGAGGTAGAAATGGATTGCTCTACCACTATGGTACATTCCACCAATAAAATGCTGTTATTCAACTGAGTATTAGCACAGATATTATAAAGCATCTCAGAAAGATGACAGTGGTAATCAAGGTTCTGCCCATGACCTACTACTCCCCACACAGAAAAGTCTATAGATAGGGAGTTGGTTCTGGATTCAGTCTCACTTTAAACAATTTGCTCCTGCACTTTGCATCCTATACTAAAACAGGTATTTTTTAAATTCCTCAACCATGTAATTTACCTCCTAAGAACAAAAATTATTAAGATAAACGCTGAGTATTTTCAATGATTTTTCAAGGTACAATGAAATTATAAACAAAAGTGGGAGGTGAGGGATGTGTGTTTACATGTAAAAAGTACCTATCCTGTGAGCTGTGGTTTTATGGGGAGAGGTAAAAGAGAGAACAGGAGGTAGAAAAATTATTGGATAATGTCTATTAAATTCAATTCAATTGAACAAGACCAGGTGCAGTATCAAAATGTAGCAGAGATGATTCAGTTCTTTCAGTTAACGAGTTTAATTTTCTTGTAGACTTTGAGTTTATCAGACATAGCCATTTATCTGCTGAGAAGTGCTGGAAATTATTTAAATTTCCCATGTGGAAATAGCCAATACAAAAGTATTCTCTGTATACAGTTTGCTTAAGAGCGTCTGTATGAAACACATAATTGACACATTGAAAGGAATTGTTGTAGGATAAATTGTGGACATATCCTAAAAAACACAGATGGAATTTTTTTCATCTCTATATGAAATGTGATGAGAGAAGGCATATGAGCTGTGTGAAAATATCCACTCTTATACATCATGTTGCAAGTCATCTGAGAGCTAGGTGTTCCGGCACTTTGGAATTGGAAAAATATATGAGCTGCAAAATGCTGTTTATATCACCAGCAAGCTTGAGAGAATAAGTCCCTCTGGGCTTCTGTGTTGCAGATAAGAAGGCTTCATTCAATAGCAGACTTTTACCTTCAAATTGAAAATGAGAAGGAAAAAGAGAGATGACATCAGTGAAAAAAACAAAGGTAAAAGATTTGGGGTGTACATCATTGTTCTTCTTACATTACTTCAGGACCCTAAGGCATTAATAAGAAAAGGTTCCTGTTCTACCTGCTCTGTACAAACAATATAAGAAGTATCCGCACAACTTATGGAAGTTTCCACAAAGGAAGTTTCTTTGGGCCTTCTTTGCTCTTTGACTCTCATTGTTTCCCTTTGATTCTTCCTTTGTTAAACATATTTACTTAAAAACCAAATAGATGTTGGTTGGCGTTTTTTTCATATCTTCTAACTGAGAACAGATTTTAGCAAGGAAAATAATTACATAGCTGAAATTTTACTAATCAGTCTTGAAGAATTCTTTGTTGCTTGAACTCCTATCTGCTAAGACAGCAATTAAGTAAAACAGGTCATTTCAGGCTTCAAGAAAGCAAAAGAAGGAAATCCCAAAGAAGTTTCCATTTTACACTGATTTGCATAACTGACTAGGTGTATTCCAGGAATTGCTCTTCAGATTTTTTTTCCCAAAGGACTTTTTAGCTCCAATCTACTGGAATGAATCCTGACTGAGCTTCACTTATTAATTCCTTTTTTTCAATAATTTAAATGTGAAATTATTGGAGAAAAGAGTCATGTAGACTCTCTTTAAAATCAATAGAGAGAAATGGGCTCTTCATGTGCTCTGTTCTAGCGGTCTAAAGTCCATTTATTGGCAATAAAGAGAAACAGGCACTTCAGGACAGCAATTCATTTAATCCTGATGTAGATATCTGACAAAGATAAATTACTTCCTCAGACTGTGTTACTCTATACTTGGAGTTTTATTACTTTATCCTGACTAAAAAGAGGTACTATTTTTCAGTTGTGGGTATCAAATTTGTAGATTTTGAACTTTAGAAGATATAAAGACTTTTTAGTTTTGGGGATCATAGTAAAATATTCTTCCACTTAACATACTTCCACAAAACATAATATTACAGTTTTTCTTGTTTCACAGGAGGCATTTTCTTCTGTGATATTGCTCTTGGTAGAGAAAATGATGAAGATTTCATGACTGTTTTGCAATATAAGCAGTTTCTAAAAACATTAAATCCTATATATGTCTAATAGAAGTCTCACATGGCAAGGGGAGTTCACTACTGAAGAACCTTTCCCTTCAGCATTATCTCACCATGTTTCTGTCTGTGAAAGAGTATTCAGTTTCTGTGCTTAATTGATTTCTGCTAAAGACAGAAGGAACACAGCAAAAACTTATGGATTTCACTTCTTTTGCAAAGGTAGAAATATAACAGCAGCCTGTGAAAATTTTCTTCAATGTTCGTACTCCGATTTAACTAGCTCTTTTATTTCTTTTCTGGTATCAATTTACTTACCATAGCAAAAGTCTTCATAGTGCCAAGTCTTCTTAATGCCAATAAGGAACAGAACATGAGCAGCATTTCATAGAGGTAGCAAAAAATATACTGCAGTTTTGACTTAAAAGATGACAGCAATACATTTGTGTAGTCATTTCAAATAACTTTAAATGTTTCCCTGTGAAAATTTGAATTTCAAAAAAAAAATTATTACTAACTTCAAATAAGTATTCAATGATGTGTGGCTATTTCAAGTAAAAAAAAAAAAAGGAAAAAAAAATGTTGAGGCAGAAGTGTGGCACATAAGATAATGAGACAAATTCATTTTATAACAACATAGATAATTTTACAATTAATCAATACATAAAATTTCTGAATAATCTTGAAATTCAGATTATTCTTTTCAATATATTTTATTATAATATTTAAGAATTCAGTGTTAGTTTGTATTATTTGCCTTCCAATTTCTTCAAGAAAAAAACACTTCTCAAGTGGTCAGGGGTTTTCTGTCTTAAAATACATTTGCTCTTTCCTTACTTTAGTATCATTATTTTATTTCAAGATATTCTTCTCCCTACTATGCAAATGATTCAATTCTTGAGAAAGATGTCCAGGAATAGCCTGCAAGCTATATATGTTATGTCTAAGATTTTCTGCTTTGAACTTTCAGCCTTTCCTAAAGAGTATTTTCTCATATACTTAAAATCTGTTATTTTAAATTTCAACATCTCATTCCTGTACCCTTGAGTAGTCACAACCCATCAAGAGGCTTTTTTGTGTTTTCAAGAGAGGATGATTACAGCACTATAAAACAATGATATTTATTGAATGTGGTTCCTGAATACACCCACATTGTTTCCAGCTCATTATTTGTAGCATGCAAATTTCTCTGTTCCCTCTGCTTAAATATTCCTATTCACTTTCTGTACTTTCTTTGTCCACTGTATTTCTCTATCAAATTTGCATTGGTCACTTGGGTAAAATGCTAATATTGTTAAAGAATTTCATTTTGGAGGCAAAATAACAGACTGATGAGCCAGTTCAGCTGTTAGTGAGAGGATTTGCTGTGACATTTCTATCAAAATGGACTTCATTAGAGAAGATCTACTATTTCAAATTTTTAGGCTAAGCCAGTTTGTTTGGACAGACATGAGTAAGTGATATATAAGCTGCACAGACCAGAGATTGGAAGACAGGACAGATAAGAAGACAAATCAGATCCTGAGGGACAACTGGGGCCTTAATTGTTTCAAATATGGGTGTTCAGTTGTTCTCTCATGTTAAAGCCAGTATAAATCAATGCCAGACAGAACAAAGAAAATTTTTAATCAATTACATTTGTAACAACTATTATATCTTTGACATAGTGTCCATATACCCATTCAAAATTTTTCTAAGCATTATTTTTCTAAGCTTATTTCAGCTAGACCAAGTATTCTCAGCATCATTTTCTCCTTTGATCACTGCACTGCAAATGGGAGCACAGTCTCAGCCTCCTGCCTCAACACAGAGGCTGCCCCACCACACAGCAAGTAGGACCAGACCAGACTGCAGCCATCAGACAGGTCCAAGGTCTGACTAAGGGTGTCTGGTGCACAGCCAGACAGTGGCTGGCTGATGCCTGGGCCCAGGTACCAGGCAAGGCATTCCTAGGGAAAGCTGTATCTGCAAGACATTTCATAAAAAAAAAATAAAATAGATTAAAGCATTTGTATATTTTCTTCTGCTTTTCCTATAAGCTGCTCAATTTTTCCATAAGATTAACTTTTCTTACACAAAAAAAGTTGCAGTCATGACAGCATTGACAGTCATGATGGAATTTCCTATGTCAAATACCAAAATGTCTGGCACAGCAATGGCAGTAGGTTTAAAAGGTTATAAGGTTTCCTCAGGCTCATTTTAGTAAGAAACCCAAAGATATGATTTGTGAACAAATTGAAGTGAACACCTCAGTAAGATGTCCCTTTTCATGAATGCTTCATTGTCACACGGAGTATACTAAGCCTAAACAAAGTTAACAAACTGAAGCATCTTAATTCAAGCAAAAGAAAAGTTTTTATGTACAGACATTGAGAGAGTATCAGTTGAAAATATATTTCCACACAAGCAATACAAATGAGAGAAGGCATATGTAGGACACAATACTAAACTTCTCATTAGATGATTTCCACTGTCACAATAAAGTGGAACCAATGGGTATGTCTTGTATTTTGCTGAAGGCATGAAATCTTCAAATATAATAGAACTTCAACCAAGAATGTGTCTTAATGAATGGCCTTTGATGTCATAAATGTCATTTTGCATAAATGCTTAATGCAAAATGTTATTAAAAAAAGACTTTAGCACAGATTCCTAACTGTACCTGAGTGGCATTCACAGCATTTGCTGGGAAGCATTTTTTCACAGCATTTTATGTATTGGCAAGAGTGTAGATATATTGTTGAGAGCTTTGGTGCTAAAATACAGCACATCTGAAAATTTCTAGCTCAGATACATCATTTACTCCACATCAGGAAACAAGAATGCGTCTATACAGCAACAACCACTTTTAGCTGCAGAAGCAACTTCCGGTTTTATATTCATGAGTGTATATGTACATATATGAGTCTACATACAAACATTATAAAAACATTTCCTCAGGAACATGTGACAATAACAGTGGTTACACCTTGTCATTTGCACACTATATTGAAGAAACCAGGGCATGACTGACCTGAAAGCGCTGTTCATATAAGAAGCTAAAATCTCTGCAAGCAAAATGGATGTTTAGGTGTCCTAGGGTGACTTTATGATGTTTGTATTCCCAATCGTCGATTCTGTTTGTGCTGTATATTGAGTTTCTGTATCTTTAAGACTGATTCTGAGAGTGAACCAGGGAGAGAAAACGCGCGGAGTTTGTTTGAGAAACAACCTGACTCCCACACATTCTTTCGTCTGTACTCCTGTTTTGGAGGCACGGACAGCAGTGGGTCAGAGATCTTTTTGCTTTTAGTTAGTTTTAGCTAGCTGAGGCAGAAAGTTCCCTGGACTGGTTTTTTTTTCCCCTTTTTTTTTCCTTCTTGGGACTGTTTAAATCTACTCTGGACTGACAAACCCAGAGGAGCACCGAAGGCTCGCAG
>VZUI01038513.1:0-31964 GCA_013401135.1 Cettia cetti | reverse complement strand
AGAAGCCCTAAGGCAGATTTCATGAGGGAACAGACAAGCTTCTTGCTCGTTTCTGCCGAGAGCTCCTCGTGACCATGGTTGTGTCTCTGATGCTTCTCTGGGGAATGTGTTTGCTTGTCAAGTTTGGGAGAATGTTCTTATCCCCACCCTGAGAGCTCCCCGGATGAGGAGAAGGCAGAACCCTCCTCACTGCTGTCCCTCAGCCTGAGCAATCCTGCACCCTCCTCTCCCTGTCCTGGTTTGCCTCCAAATCGCCCCAAAATGTCCTTATCATTAGGAGGGAAGGAAGAATCTGTACACGATGCTCAGCCCTGATGTTTTAATGAAAATACTGTGCTACAGTCAAGTTTACAACATTGGTATAGAAATCACATAAGTTGTGGGCTGAGGATCACGTTACAGAATACAAAAAGCAAGATAAAATAAAAAGAAAATTAAAAAAAAAAAGCAAATATCTGCTATTGTACAGGCTGGGAGCAGAGCTGGGATGTCAGATGGAGCATCACAGGCAGAGGTCTCCCCACGGTGTGTCCCAGGAACCTGCACCAGCCCCCCCTTGGCTCCATGACTGCAGGCACAGGCTCCTGGGACAGGATCCCCACCAAGCAGCAGCAGCAGGTACTTCCAAGCTGGCCAAAAGCCTAAATCGCCAAAGATTTTCCCTTCCAGATCACCTTGAGCACACACCAGAATAAAAAAGTGGGGAAATAATAGGGGAGTGTGCATGACACCTTTGGAATGGAAGAGGACACATGAGAGCCCCTTCCTGCCTGGTAACAGCAAAGGAGGAGAAACCAGACGGGTGATTTATTGCTAGCAAAGTGTGAAAATCCCTTGCTGGGCTCTTCTCTCCCTCTCTCCATAGGAGGCTCCCATTCCAGACCTGCCCGCTGTGCATTGGCTGCCAATGACTCGTGGCCCCTCGGGGCTGTGACTCCCACCCCGGCTCCAGGCCCTCCCTCCAGCCCTGCTCCCCGGCCTCTCTCCACAGACGGGAAGGAGCTGTGGTGGCAGGAGGAGAGAATCTGGAACTAGATGATATTTAAGGTCCATTCCAACCCAGGCTGTTCTATGATTCTGTGAATCTGCTGTCTCCAAAAAGTCCCTGGGAGAGGCTGAAGCCGTGTCAAAGCCCTGCTGGTGCCTCCCTATCCAGGGATGATGGAAGCCATTTCCAGGTGTGTAGGACTGGCAGCATGGATTTTTGCAAGGAAAGTCGCCTCCTTTTGAGGAAACACAGTGCAGTGGTGGCTGGCATGGCTTACAAAATCTGTGCTGACTTATTTTTAAAATCAGAGTCTTCCCCCGCATTTTAAATATCTGCCAGTGTTAAATTTCTCTACTTAAAAAAATATACCCCATATGTGGATTTCTGGAGTGAAATGCACCAAGACCTCCCCAATCCCTCTTGCTTCTCTTGCACACATGCACACACACGCAGAGCAGTTTTGTCAAATACTGGCTCGGTATTTCCCATGATGTTTTCTCCAACACAGAAAGGGAAAAACACATCAGCACTATCAGCTGCAGCTAAGTTGCTCAGCAACACTTCTGAAATGTGAAGATCCTTGCAGCTGGAAGACAAGGTGGATAAAAATTACCCACCAGGAAAAAAGCCAATTTTTTAAAAAATTAGAATTATATACTCTATATTTATATCTCTTTCAGGCTGCTTATACCTTAGTTGTTTAACCCCCAAATGCACACGTTGCCTCTGCTGTTTCCTCTTGCCAGCCTTAGAAAAGGGGTTGGATTATACCTCCCTCTTCCCTCCCCTTTCCCACCCCAAAACCTGCATGCTTCAAGAGCACCTTTCAGACCAGGAACACGGCTGGGGGTGAGCGAGTGTCTTCCTCCAGTTAAGAACAAAGACATTATTTTTTTTATTTACAAAAAAAGGAGAAAAAAGTTTCCACACAAAAGCACTACAATGATAACTCCCTTTGGTAAAAAGTGTAATAAATGTCTCCATCGGTCTGTCTGTCGGTACTAATTCTCAAGCCACCTGGTACTATGGTACACAAGAAGCTAGTACAGTTATGCTAGCACATCAAGCATAATTCCTTTAATTAAAAAAAAAAAACCAAAACAAAACAAAAAGAAAAAAAACCAAAAAATTGACAATTTGTACATTTATTTACAAAAAAGGAGGGGAACATGTTAAAATCGTGTTGTTCTCTGCTGTGTGTGTGTACGTACATGTGTGTGAAAAGCTGGTGCATGGCACTAGGAGAGACTAGTAAACAAGCAGGTACAAAAAAACAAAAACAAAAACCCAAAATAAAAATAAAACAGTTCCACTGGCACTAGAAAGGACAGACCGATCTGCACAGGGTGAGTCCAGCCTGGGAGGGAGGGGAGGGAGCGAGAGGAACCCGGGGTCCGCTGCCCCACGGCCCCACGCCGGAGCCCGCAAGGAGAGGAGGGTCCGGTGGCGACAGGCACCTGGGGATTTTGGGGACACATCCAAGCGCTCCGGTGGTGGAGGGCATCCTGTTCCCCTCCCTCGCCGCTCAGGGAGTCAAAGCCTCAACGCTGCTGGTGTGTACGAGCTCGTGGTGTTTCTCTGGGGTGGCTCAGTTCAGAGAAGGGTCCTTCCTGCCCAAAAAGGGCCGGCAGCCCAGGGCCCCGGGCGGGAGATCCACGTCCCCGCAGGGAATCCCGCCGGGACAGGTTGTACCAGCCACGCACTAGTCAAGTGGCCACGTTACGGAGAGACACAGTGAGGGGAGAAAGGCATCTTCCTCCTTCCCTGGATGCCGCACACACACACATCTCCCGGGCTCTTCCTCGCCCCGGGGCACTCCTAGGGTGTCTTGAATATCGTGCCGTATTTGACGCGGTACTTGTTGATGCTGACAAAGTGCAGGGTCTCTGTGTCACAGGTGGTGGTGCAGGGCACCAAGCCCTCCAACCCTTCACCCATGAGCCACTTGTTTGTCTCGGCTGCCATTTCGCGGGGCACGTGCTCCTTGGTCCATTTGTCCACCCAGGCCTGGAACCGCTGGTGCAGCCGCTTGCTCACCCTTTCGTGGGACTGCAGAAACAGAGAGAGGTGTTAGGAAAAGGCAGCTTTGGCCCCCAAACTGCAGCATAACACAAAGCTTGGCTACTGGTTGACACTGGCAAGGGGATCAAACACAGAGGGAATTTATAATGCAGACTAATGGACTAATGACAGAGGGAAAGCTCTGATTGAAGGTTCCCCGGGTCTCCTCTCCAAGAAAATTTGTGGCAAAACGAGCTCAGAAATACAAAAAAGTTTATGCTCTTTGTTTAATACAGCAGTTCACGGGCTGGGGACACAGAACATATCCCGTGGGAGCCTGAATGCTGCATACCCAGCTCAGAGTCCCTTCTGCACTGCACAAAAGATGCTGCTGCCCCCTGCTAGCACCCAGCACCAGGCAAGTTCTGCTCTTCCCAACCCTTGGGGTCTGTCTCCAGCCCCCAGAGAGGGGCACAGTCCCAGGAAAGAGCAAGTTCAACATGCGTTACACATACTGGGGAACAATTGCTACAGAAAATTAAGACCCAGGTCAGGTGTGACAGGCTCAAGAAGCTCTAACTTAACAGAAACTGTTAATAGAGGAAGAACTGTGCACTTTTTTGGGTAAGAATATTTGCCTAAGGAATGTAAAATCCAAGACAGATGGTATAAAGCCATGGCTACAGTCATAATTGAAAACAGGCAATAAAATTAAACCTCCAGATTAAAACTTACAGATTTTATTATTTGTTTGTTCTTCTCCCAGAGACTGACTGCTTTGGGGTGTTAACTGCTGAATCCAATAGATTTGTTTCCAAAATCCAATGTAGCTTCTACAGCTCCCTCAGTGTAACCAAGGGCTAAGCTGCACGCTACATATTTAACACTTCAAGAATTTATGTTCGGATTCTCTGTGAAGAGCACTGGCACATAGTATCCTGCTTATAAGCTTACATTTCCTTGAGGTTTGTGCCAGTTGAATGAGATAGACGGAATTCAATCAAAATCCTTAGTATCAGAATTTCAAAGAGTCACTGCACTGCAATAAAGTGCTCTCAACTGATGTGGATGCAAAGTTTAAAAGAATTACTTTACTAATGAAGTAAAGCCACTATCTGTATCTCAGAATATCTGTAAAGCCACTATCTGTATCTCATCAGCAAGAAACATGGTAAGTAGTTGTTTTATAAATCTAAATACATGATAAAAGTGGATGGAAATATTCACATAAGATGAGAAATGTCAAAGCACCCAGATGACCAGATCAGTTCCTCCAGGGCAATCGTCCTAAATTTCACCCATCTGGAGTCACGAGCTCTTTTCATCTTGCATAAACCCAAACCTTTACAGCTTCCCAAATGCTTCCTTCCTTCCCCTGGGTGCCAGGAAACACCAGCAGCCCACCCCACTCTCTGGCTGGCTCCTACCTGCTGAGCTCGCAGCAGCGCGGTCCTCCTGTACATGTAATCCTCCGACTTGATCACGTACACCATCTTATAGGAGTTCAGCTTGAATTTACACTCCAGCTTGTCCAGGCTCTCCACGTTCTCCATGGACTTCTTACTGTTTCCCTCCTTCCCTTCCTTCTCCTGCTGCTCCCGACCACGCTGACACTTGCGGATCCGCCTCAGATTCCTGCAAACCAGAGAAGCCCCCTTGGAACCGGCTCCCAGCCCTGGCACTGCAAAGCTGGGTGTAGGTGGTGGATCTCAAGGCCAGGTTGGACAGGGCTTGGAACAACCAGGTCTGGAGGGAGGTGTCTCTGCACACAGCAGGGGGTGGAAGGAGGTGAGCTCTAAGGGGCTGGCCACTCACCTGGGCAGGAAGACGGGTTTCTGGGCCAGGTGCTCGCGGAGCTCGGGGGAGGTAGAATCAGAGTTGACGTAGCGCTCCACGTAGTCGGACCAGCGCTGGAAGCAAGCACAGAGCACGCTTCAGCCCCTGCCCTCCCACCAAACAACATGCCAGGGTTAAGGAGGCTGAGCTGGAAGCCATGCAGAACATGACATCCCTTCTGAAGGCTCTGTGCATCTTACGCTCAAAAAGGCAGGCACAGTGTTTCTTTATGTGGTTTTGAGTATTTTCTAATACTAAATAAACCTAGAAGGATTTGCCTGCTCACATAATTGGAAGCTTTGCGGCATGTCCTCGATGTTTCTTTGTCTTGTGCTAACAGACCATGCCACCAGTCAACTGGACACTCTGGTCCAGAGCAACCTTGACCATCACAGGCAGTGCTCTGGACAAGCAGCCCTTACCTCTGCTTCCACAGGGTCATCCGAGTTTTCCTCTTCTGTGTCCAGCAGCTCAATGGTTAACTGAACTTGACCTCTGCTCTGAATGAACATCAGCTGTAAGGAAAAAGCAGAAGGAACTCCAGTAAGAGGAGGTTGGAAATAGAAACAAACACCTTCACTTCTTACTGGGGCAAAAGGACAATGAAGCAAGTTGGCAGTTTTAAAGGAAACACTGAGCCCCCAAAGTAAGTTTGAGGGCACGGAAGAGATACTGTACACTCAGGCTTTTATCCAAAGTACTTCTCTGGCTCAGAAAGGGCCTGACCACTTCCTGCCTCTTCAGCAAAGGAAGTATGGATTTGATTAGCCCAGGTTTATTAGCAATGTATGCAGGCAGCAGTGATTTAATGCCCAGTCAGTAGTGGTAGATCTCCCAACAGTCAAAACTGAGACACCAGAGAAATGGGAGTTTGAGCTAACAAATTAAAAGCAGTGGCAGCCAAGCACTCAGTATAATACAACCCAAAGCTGCTGTGAAGCACAGGGGATATTCACTGCTGCTCCAGGAAATATATTTCTCCTTGAGACTTCATTTCTGAAGGGCCCTTACAGAAACATTAACCTATGTTCCAAAAGCTGTCAGCACGTGTGCTGCTTTTGGCTGGGATTGAGTTAGTTTTCTTCATTTTTGGGCGCCCTAAACAAGGCTCTTTTTTAAAGGACCGGTGCCTCTCCCTTCCTAAAAGGCATCCCCCTCAGCCCTTGCTGGTTTTGGGCTGTGGGTCAGAGCCTGCTTTTACCTTGAAGCAGTTCTCCTCGGACATGAGCTGCTCGGCTTTGCGCTGGTAGGCCGCCTCCAGGAGCGTGCGGGAAGACTGGGAGGCGAGGAGGCCCCCGGTGGCTCCGTTGCTGTTCTCTGACAGGTACAGGTCTGTCACCTGCACACAGATCTCATCGCTCACGATGTGCTGGAGCTGCAAACACGAGCAACGAGGGGAAGGGCTTTGTCAGGGAGGCTGCTACACCCCCACCAGAATAGCATAAAATAAGGGTGTAATGATGGGATTGAGCTCAAGCAAAAACCCCTTAGCTTCTTCTGCTTGCAGATGATCTCTGGTACTATGTGAAAAACCCACAATATCTTTAGAAAAGTTAGTAGGTGGCAAAGCACAGCTACTCAGAGAAAAACTACATGCAGAGAACATTCTGATCAGCAGTAGGGGAGGAAGGGCCAGAGCTCCGTGACACAGCGTGTCCTCTCCTCACCAAGGGGCTGCTGCTGTGTCTGAGGAGAGGGGTGGGAGGTTTAAGATCAAATCCTTATTTTGTGTAAGTTTAAAAATCAAAAGTCCCCCCAACTGTCCTCTGAATTCAGTTAATCTCTGGACTGAAGAGCTTCTGAAGAGCAGCTCTTCCCTTCTGAAAGAGGAAAGCCCTTTCAAGTTATTCCACTTCCAGCCCCTTGTTTCTGTTTTTGTTCTTTATGCTACAAAAAGGCACAAGAAATTTTCCTTTGCTCACACATTCTTCCTACCAACCCAATAAAAGGACTGGAGTTTTAACAGGCAAAATGAGCTACTCCAGCAGCCAGATAAAAGAGACAAAAGGTTTTTAGAAAAAGTGTGCACTCCTACAGCACTGATGGAAAGAAACTATTTAGATGTAATTTCCATTTTTTTTTTTCCAAAGCTAAAGCAAGCTTAGCTCTGGACAAAGCTCTAGCTTTGAATACTTATATCCTAAAACATCTGGAAAACAAGGAGAACTTTACAGAGGATATTCTCAATAATTCAACAGAACAGAAATCACCTTCTATCATCTCTCTACTATGGGGGTTAGAGAGCTGTGTGAGGAAACACCCTGAATTTACCTGCTTACCCCAGAAATTCCCCATGTGGGAACACAACCTGGCCTCCAACGTGAGCCTGTAGCACACAAGCTGTCTCCTTTCTCCCAGCCCACCCCGTCCCCAGCCCTGCAGGCAGGCACCTGTCGGACGATGCTCTGGATCAGCTTGTCCATGGTGAAGGCGATGTAGGCGTGGATGGTGAACATCTCGCGCAGGGAGTCCTCGTACTGCGACGAGTCCATGTTCCCGTCCAGGAGGTTGCGCACCATGTCCAGGAAGGCCGGGTAATAATCCTCCACATCGATGTCCACTGCGACAGGAGAGAAGGGGAGACATGGGCACACCACCCCCAGGAAGGGTTGCTGTGAGTTCTGGTCCTCAGGTGACCCACTCAAGCTGAAGAGTTACTTAAACTTGTCTTTTATGGACATAAAGTCCTTTTACGGCCACAGGTACTGTCACAATCTCTTGCTTTCTAGCTCTAGCCTCCTCCATGAGCTTTTTATTTCTGAAAGCTTTTACTTAGGGAAGTTGAGGACATGCAAATGTAAAATGAAAGCGCTTATGAAATAACTGCTGCATGTTATCCTTCTGCTATTCCAAGTCCCATGTTCTCCACATCTTCCCATCTCCCCAGGGAAAACAAAGGAGAGCCCATCTTAAAGGGTCACATGCCTGAAGACAACAAACACCCTGTCACCAACACCACAAGCAGAAGCACCGTTCCCCCAGCCTCCCTCCAGAAGTCACTCACTGGGCTCCTTCAGTCGCAGCTGGATGGCAGGACTGTCACTCTTGTCTCGCTTTATGCCCAGCACTTCCCTCTCCCACTCCCGTTCCCGCGTCTCCTCCTCGATCTGCCGCTCGGCCTGGGTGCAGATCCGCAGCAGCCGCAAGCACAGGATCTGGTGCAGCCTCATGAAGATGTACCAGTTGCTGTTCACGTAGAAGAGGTTGTAGACCTCATCCATGCCCCGCAGCTTCTGGGCTGTCGTGTTGTTGAACATCAGCTTGGTTTTGGGGGGACTGCCCCCAACACCGTTGTGCTTTTTTGCAGCCCCAGTAGCTTCGTCCACATCCATTTCTTCTTCTTCTTCCTCTTCCACATCTGAGAGTTCACCTCGCTGAGCAAACAGCAGGTCTGGAATGAAGTGATACATGATCTGCTTGATTTTATACTTGTCCTCTTTCTGGATTCCCGTCTGCCGCTTCACGTGGTGGATGATGAGAGAGGCAGCATCTTCCAGGATCTGCTTGTCTTCATAGGCTAGTGAGAGGTGTGGGCCTGTGGGGACTCCAGCATTGTCTTCTGAAGCCTGTTCTTGCCTCTACAAAGGAGAAACGGCATAAAAATCAGCCTGAATCCCTCTCCACCACCCAAGAGCCTGCTAGAAAACTCTGCCAGTGGAACAGATTTCCTCCCTCATCAAGCTGTGAGGAACAGGAACTGAAACTGCACTAGCAAAGTACATAAGCTCGAGGGAAGGAAACTGTTGGTGACCATCTCACCTCATCATAGATGCTTTCGATCTCATTGAGGAGACTCTTTGACCTTAGGACCTTGGTATCATTCTGCTTGAAGTTGATGCCCTGGTGGTCCAAGGATTTCAGGTAATACTTCTCATTTTGCTCTCGCCACACTTTATTAAATCCTCTCTGGGCTTCTCGCCACTCTTCCTCTTTCATCTTTAACCTTAGATCAAGAAAACAAAGGTGAGCTAAGAGGTGAGCATACAAGAAAAACCTCAGCCCATGGTTCGCGGTGAGTGTTGACAAGAGCTGAACCCTCAATGACATGGGCATAGATCAAAGATATCCCACAGAAAGGAGCCTTCCAGGAGGTGCCCTCTGGACACACTCTTCTGGAGAAACCACTCTGTGTTTCTTTCACATTTAGGTAAAACCACGCAGGAATAAAGCAGCCCCAGGAGAGGAAATAAAGAGAACAGGGAATGTAAAAAAGCTGGCCCTGATTTCTCAGAAATCCCCAGAAAGCTCCACCTGTGGAAGAGGAGCAGCTTAGCTTGGACAGTGAATAAAGCATGGACAGCTGAGTAACCTGGGAATGCATTCCTGAACCTTGACTCAGCATCCCGAGCAGAGCACCCCTGATTCAGTCCAAGAAGGGCAGGGAAACTGGGACCTTGCAGGTATCCTGGGAAGGCTGCTACACCCAGCTCCAGAACTCCAAAACACAAGACCAAGAATCCCACAGAGATAAAACAGCATGTACTGCTTACACATCTCCTCGACCTTCCACAAAGAGTTGTAGCATCCACTCCCTTTTAACTGAGGAAGGGGAGGCTGACAACAGAAACAGGACTGGGAATCTGAGGATAGCAGAGACATCATGGTCTGGGCACACAGGCCCATAGGATTTGGAAAGGGAACACATTTAGCCCTGGGACAACATTTCCCTTATCTTACACACAGTGCTGACACCAGGGAAGAAAAAAGTTTAAGAGGAGACAACAAAAGCTCTATATCCTTCCAGCTGAGCTGTAAGGATTTTGTTTCAGGAGGGCAATTCCCTCTAGGTGATGATTATGGAATACACCAACTGACCAGAATATAAATGAACTTAGTTTCACAGAATAATAGAATCATGGAATGGTTTGGTTCAGAAGGGACACTACAGATCATCTTGTTCCACCCCCTACCACGGGCAGGGACACTTTCCACTGGACCATGTTGTCCCAACCCCTGTCCAACCTGGCCTTGAACACTTTCAGGGGTGGCGCAGCCACAACCTTTTGGGGCAAATTTCCAGCCTCATGGAGGGCACACTCCTTAGGGGCAGAAATTAGCCACTTTTCCATAAATTTGGATGGCATACCACGCATTACCCTTAGGAAGGGACCCTGGGGCAGGGTGCTGGGGCCATCAGTACCTTTTCAGCACAATGGGAACAGCCACAGAGGGGTTCTTGCGAAGCCCATCGATGATGTCAGCTGCTTTGTCAGCATATATCCTCTGGAGAGCCTTGCGGTGGATCACCTCCGAGGTGCCCCCCAGGGTGTTGTCCAGCCGGAATTTGGCCTGCTCCTCCGCTGACAAGCGTGACAGCTTCTTCTGGATGGCCTCAAGAACACGGATGGTTGCCAGGTTGGTCTCCAAGACAACATCCAGCTGGAGAGAACAGTGCATTAGCCGTAGCATTTGAATAGACAAAACATGATACTTCACAGAGGCAAACGTTCAAGTGACACGAAACAAGAGGCTGTGCCTGTTTAACAAGGTGTACCCGAGCACTTTGGTGTTCAGCTGCTCTAAAATAATCCAATTATATTTCATCTGCTACTAAATAATACTGTGTAAGAATTTAAAGGCTACCACAATGATACTGTTCGGAAATTACATCTTCCAGCTGGGAATAGAACACAATTGACAGTTACTCTACAAAAGGACGTGCCAAATCTGTGCAGATTCAGGTAATTGCCCAGCTAACTTCCATTTCCAGTCAAAATGTCAGTCATTTAAAATCCTGAACACATTGCTTTGCAGATGATTACAGGGGAATGTATGTTCTCATGCGCTATGTGGGCAGGAAGAACAGAAAAGATGCAACAATTCCATGCTGGCCGTTCAATAATTTCGTGTGGAGCGGGGTGAACGAAGAGCTCCACACAAAAGGTGAGGGGCAGGAGTGGCAGCTTAGTGGTTATGCAGCCAAGGTGTCTTGCATGAAGAGAAAGCAAGCTTTTATGCCAAAAAACAGGTGGCAGACAATAAAAGATGCAGAATTAAAGGTATGATTACATCAGGCTCATTAACTGTTCACAGAACAGAGCTTTCTGAGACATGAACCAAGGAAAAGTGATTTACCTCAAAACGCTCGTCCTCACACCTGTAGATGTGCTCTTCATATTGTGTCTTCTTGGAGCTCACAAATGTGGAATCTTCAGACCAGGATGGGAAGGAGACCCAGGTGTCATTCAAAACCTTTGAGGGAGGCAGAGGGAGAACAAGAGTCGTGATCAGTGTTCAAGGGGATCACACCTGGCCAGCTTCAAGAGCAGTCTTCTGATGGGACAATCTGATTCCCAGCTGGAAAAAGTGTGCGCCCCTTCCAAAGCCCAGCATGCAGAGAGCAACCTCAAACAGCCAGAACCCAGACAGCCAGGCAGCCTGAAAAAGTCATGGGCTGGAGCTGTGAGGAAAAAACTTGCAAGAGAAGAGGAAAATAAGGTGAAAGGAGCTTTTCTGCTAGTTTGGATTACTCAGCTGCAACCAGCTGATTCCCCATGTGTGATTCACCATCAACACTGTGTGGTCACCACAGCAGATGTGACTGTTAGACAGGACACAGTTGTTGCCTCCAAATAAGGCTAACTGGAAGTATAAAACCCACATCCCAACATCACCTTTCCTGACAAACAGCTCAGCACCTGTAGCCTTCACTATAGGAGCAGAACATTAAAAAGCAAACAAACAAAAACAACAACAACAACAATCTCAAAGAGGCTGAAGGCTAAGAAAAAATGCAGGCAGTCTTGAAAGCCATGTCCAGTTTTCATAAACCCAAAGGCTGAACAACTGAGTCATTAGATTCTTACAGGGAGAAAAGTTTGTAACTGCATCACACAAGAAGCTTTTGAGAGACGTATCAAGACACGGATTAAAAATTCAGCGTTTCAGGGAGAAAGAAAGATGCATCTGAGGGAATACGTGGGAGAATCTGTCTACAGGAAACATGATTTTCTTTTAAAGTTGGCCTAGAGAGAACTCTGAAAGCATGCTAAGTGGGAATTTAGGTAAAAAGGTAGCAATAATCCTGACTTACATACTACTACCTTGTAAAGGACCTCTGAGATCACATCAAGACCACACAGAAAACCAGTTCTATCATCTACTTAAGTTTGCAACCTTAATGTTCCTTTCACAGGTTGTACTACGCAACACATCATAAATAAAATGTAGGAGCATTAGGTATGTCAGTAATTAACTGTCAGAACTATTCAGTAGGTTTTCTCCAGCTGCCCCCCAATGCTCTACGCAGACCTTTCACAAACGGTGCTGGAGAAGAGCTGGTGCCAACCATCAAAGCCACGTGGGTACCACAACTCCCAGCCAGCTTCCAGCATAACCCAGTTCCTAGACTGACGCCTCACCCTGTGCAATAGCTTCTGGAAATGACCCAGATGTTTACGGGAGTGCCACTAGGAATTCCTTAGGTGTGCTCCCCTGGGGCTGCCACACGCACCACGGCGATCCCGAGCCAGGGCGGTGTGCCCACACATGCCTGGGTGCAGCAGCAGCACAGATCACTGTAGATCAGAGCTGAGCAGGCAGCTGCCTGGCCCCAGCTCCATGCTCACCACCACCACATGTGCCCTGGCATCCCCAGGAACACAGGGACACAAACTGAACTCCCCATCCTGCTCCCTTTTGCTCCAATGCTTTAAAAAGGCTGGGAAGAGCCTTCCTCTGTGGCTCTCCTTACCTCTTTACAGAGCGGAGTCCGCCCGGTGCACTTGGGTTGCTGGTAGCTCTTGGGCAAGGCTCGGTAGCTGGAGCCCAGCCTCTTGCAGGAGGCATAGTCAATCTCCATGGCAATCCCCTCAGTAGCCCGCTCCTTCGGATATGTCTCCATGTGAACAGACTCCTTATAGCCCAGAAAGTTTTTAAACCAAGTGAACAGTTCTGGGAATTTCCTAAAATAAAAAGAATGAAGTGAAAAATGAGCTAGGCAGAACACAAACAGTGCTGAGCTGCAATGCTGAGGCTAGAACTGATTACTACAGACAACTCTCTAAATCATCACTCTGGTGAGAAGACCCTCTCTGCTTAACCCCACTTCGACAGAGCCTGACCAAATGGTAAGCAAGCACCTGTTGTTGTTCAAGTGGGGAATTGCTCTCTTGGTGCAACTAAGGTGCTTTAGGATTAGTGACAAGCAAGGGGCAGCTGTCAAAGCTTTCTCTGCAGGAACAGCATTCATGGCACAGTCACATCCAGGTCTCCCCAAACTACCCTGGAAGTGAACTCAGGCCAGATTCCTCATTGTTTCCCAACGGTTTGAACCTTAAACCAGACCTTTCCGTTCCAGAGGCAGCAGAAGAAACCAAAAGGCAATTCTGTAACTATACAGCAAAAGGCTGCAGTGCCTAGCAGTTGCTTGAACCAGACTTCACAGAGCAGCATAAATCATGAGAAGCCTTTGCCTGTTTGTAAAGTTTCCTTTGCAAAATTTATTTGTCTAAAATACAGCACTTGTTCAAATCCTCTTATCTCATGCAAAGCTCCAGCAATAGGATGAACTGAACCTATTACTAACTGAATCACTAATTAGTCACTGCTTTTTCATTTTATGGCAAAAGATGAAGTCCAACGCCAGAATAAAAAACACCCTGTATTATATATTTCCCTATAGTTAGGAGCACAGGCAGTAGATGGGAAAAGTACAGAATTTTCTTGTTAAATATTGCACCTTTTCTACCTAAAGTCAGGCATCTTGCTGATGCCTGACTAATTCCAGTGGACCTACAGAGTGAGTAGAAGCTCCTTAGGGCAGTTTCTCTGCACAGTAGCTACTGTAATGGGGTCCTGAACCCAATCTACGTTGCCTTCTCCCTTGGAACCAGCAATTCAGTGCCCAGGTAAAAGAAACACTAATCCTGCTGCCCAAAGTTGATGAGAGGATATCTGTCAGTTTTAACCAATTAACAGAGCTGTTCTGCACACTACTGACAATCATGGAAGTCATAAATCCCTGTTTAAAGTACAGAGTTCCTAAACATTTTTGGCTTTGTGACAGAATTCAGCTGCTTTTTGGAAACCTTAGTGAGTTTATATCAGCACTCTGCTTCTTTGGGAGGGACATTTCCTATGTAATTAGACAGTCAATCTTTTCTCAAATGACATAATCCATGACTCCAGAGCAAGAAACTGCAATAACAGGTTGCTAATAATTTTGTTTGCCCTACTGGAAAGGGAAGGCACACTTAACAAGCAACACTTGTACTGCCCCTGCATGCTGCCTGTCAGGGCACAGCTGGGAAGCTCTCTGGGATAAAGAACAGGAATGGGCAGTGCAGTAGACCATGAAGGTGAGTGTTTCTTTCCTGGCTCCACAACAGAAACAGACCAGGAAAGGGCTGCACTTACCCCAGGAATGGAGAAACCAGCTGCACGAGCTCGGCCCTGGAGATCACCTCCTGGTTGAAAATAACCAGGCAGCGCAGGAAGTTCTCGTACGCTTCCGTGCTACGCAGAGCTTTGCGCACCTGAGGGACAGAAGAGAAGAGAAGCAGTGAGGGTGAGACTAAGCAGGGGGAGGTCCTGGAGACTTGGATTTGACACTGTGTTTCCCAACGAGGCACACAAATCTTTAAGTGAGTTGAACAGAGAGAACTTGCCCTGTACACAGGCACTGATGGGAGCCATCCCCACGCTGGGATCCCCTGCAGTGTCAGCACTGGGGCTCTAAGAAAGGGGCTGCAAGTGAAGAACTAAATCCTTCAAAGAACCCTGTAACAGCTGGAGTAAAACAACACTGGAATCATGGACAACATCAGTTATAATTGCAGCACCACAAACCCACCCAGGCTACTTTTAAACTCCAGAGAGTGTTTCAAGTAGAAAGTGAGGGGTATGAGACCCATGCCCTGGGCAACGCCTCTCCAGCCTCTGCCTGCTTCCAGCTTGGATTATCACACACAATCCTCCTTCTGTAACCCTGATCTTCACAGAATGAGGAAACCAAATGATTCATCCCAACACCATTACCTTTCCCACAAGAACAGTTGGCTCTACACATCAGACTGAGATCTATCATTGTTAAGTTATTCATCATTATGGTTTATAATTCCACAGCAGGGATTTCTAGGTTTACTCGTGTTAACACCTACACATCCTCCATGCAATAAATTGGTTCCCAGTTACCATTAGCTTGTTCCCATCATGCTGCAGAATTCACCAGATCAGCAGGGAGCAGCCAAGACTGTCATCAGTGTGTGAATATTGTTTAAAAGGACAGTTTTAAGTTTGTTCCATACTCCCCTCTGAGCTATAAGGCAATGTATGGACAGCTCAGAGAAGACACCAAGGTACCACTCGGAAACATCCCATATCTCCTTCACTTGATCTGCGTGCTAAACCAGAAACAGGTAACAACTGTGCAATTAATTAGATTAATCTCTGAGGGAAAATTAAAAAAAAAAAACAATCCAATGTAAGTATGAATCAGGTGCTTTGTAAACTGAGCTCCCCCACTGCAGCCAGCTGGCTGTGGATGGGTACAAGCTGTGCCGACACAGCAAGACACGCCACGCACATCACCAGCTGTATGGGGATCTCATAAAGGGGAAAACAATTTGGAGTGTGGACTCCAGGAAAAAATTCCCATTCCCTTCAATAAATTGCAGCAGCAGCAGGTGGAAAGCTGGAGAAGGAGTCTGGGGAAAAGACACACATAAAAAATATCACCAACTTTTAAAAAATTCAATGGATTCAACTTTGAGGTCGCAGGATACATCTGAGGTCAAGCTAAGAGATGTTATCAGGGTGGTGTAAATTTCACACACTTCACTGTGATAGAAATCCAGATGTGTATACAGGAAGCACATACATCAAGGACATGCAACATCTGCATCCTGCCTCTCACCTTCTCAAAGAAGAGAGATTCTGTCCCCACACCGTGTTTGCTGGCCTCTGCCAAAGACTGGTCTTTCAAACCAAGCAGCTTTGGTTTCTTCTGTTATCAAAAAAAGAAAGGCAATATAAAATAAAAGGGGTGTTCAGCAAGTTGAGATAATTTGATTATCTATCACACCAGTGCTAGCACCCTGATCACACCATGTGCTTCCCATTAAAGGAAAAGTGGCTTTTTTGAAGGAAAAGTCTATTAAAACATGTGCTACAAGTTAATTTACCGAATGTTAATAAGTAGCATGCCACTCCAAATACTTGTAATACATTGTTGCACCCTTTCCTGTAACTAGCTGATTGTTTCAATCACACCATGGCATATCTTACTTGGATTACTAGTTTGGAAAACTGCCAGAATAAATGATTTTCCTATCACTCATCCAGTTCTGCAAGTCTTACACCTCCCCAGAACGACACTTTTTTTCTCTCTTACATTCTACTGCAAAGATGCTTTATTTCCCCCATCCTCAGAAAGGCTGAAAGTTGCCTCCAAAACGTGCTTTATTTCAGTGCCTTTGATTTGAAGAGAGAGAGAAAGGGCAGAAGGGGACTTAAATGGTACAATTATGCCTGATAATGCTTTTCAGGACAAAGGAAGATACACTGGCTTCAAAAAAACCAGGCAAATTTATCCTTCATGCACAAACACGAAGCCACCTGGCCACAGGACAATTTTTGTTGCACTACAAAGCCTCGCTGCTCTCACAAAGCGTGTGTCATTTGAAAAGGGCAAACTCTGCTGAGAGAATATTCATTCATCATTGTATTAAAAGCTTTATCACAGGAAAGATGAGCAAACATGATACTACTGCACCTGCTCCAAGTTCTACTTCAACAAAGCTTTCAGGCACACCTTTTTGACTCATCTTTTCCTAGGTGCCTTAGGAACATTTGCTACAAACATATGGCAAATTTATTCTGGGGCATTACTGAGACTTTTGTCTCCACACTCCACAACTCCCCCTCATTAAACACTGCTAATAAAACACCACACCTTTCTAACAAAGTGATGAAAACTTTGTTTCCCTAAGCCATTAAAGTAACTATGTCCCACCCTCAGGAACAGATACCACCACTGGTTTGCAAAAATCAGCAGCTAAGACTTGAGCTTGGAAACAAGGACTCCTCAAAGGTTTAAAGACAAACATTTTCCATGTTCTCAAGCTGCAGCCCCTGCCACACAAATCACAAGGGCTTGGAAAACACATCCTGCTCTGCCCCAGCCTGCTGGGACAAACGGGGCCCTGAGGGAGCAGCACAGGCTCTTACCTTCACCGGAGGGGTTGCTCCGGTGCCCGAGTGCCGTCGGATCTGGCAGCCATTCTGGTTGGGTCTCTGCTGCTTGTTGTTGAGCTGTGGCTTCTTCACTGTGCCCCCATGGTCATTCCTGACAGACTCCACTTTCTCTGCAGTTGTCTTACTTAACAGCTTGTTCAGAGACAAAACCATGAGACCGTCAGGGCTACGTTCCACACAAAATGTCACAGAATGGCCTGGGCTGGAAGGGATCTTTAAGATCATTCAGCTCCAATGCCATGCCATGGTCAGGGACACCTGTTACTATTTCAAGTTTCTCAGAGTTCCATTCCACCTGCCCTTGAACACCTCCAGGGATGTGGCAGCCACAGCTTCTCAGGATAGCCTCTGTGGCAGTCTCACCACCCTCACAGGGAAGAATTTTTTTTCTAGTATCCAAACTAAACCTACTCTCTTTCAGTTCGAAGCCATTCCCCCTTGTCCTGTCACTCCATGCCCTTGCAAAGAGTCTCCATCTTTCTTTGAGGTTCTCTTCAGGTACAGGGAGGCCACAATTAGGTGACCCCTGAGTCTTCTCTTTTCCAGGCAGAACAATCCTAATTCTCTCAGCCTTTCCACACAGGAGATGTGCTTCATCCCTCTGATCATCTTGGCAACCTCCTCTGGACTCACTCTGATAGATCAATGTCTTTCCTGTGCTGGGGAACCCCAAAGTTGGATGCAGCAATCCAGGGGAGTCTGCTGCTCCTCCTAGCTCTACATGATCAATGGATTTTACTGCAGTTACAGCACTAACTTAGAAAAACCCTTTCAGGCAAAGGAATTGCATTTAAAATAGAAGTTATTTAAGAGACAACCTGTAGCCAGAAAACACAGTCTACCCCCCGACCTCCTTCCTACACCCCAAGAAAGTAACAGCAAAAGCACATTTTTCTGAACACTGCCTTCACACAGAACAGTCTGCACCAGGTATTTCATCCTGTATCCAAGGGTACTCACCACAGAGCTGTTGGCATCAGGCAGGAATTGCCCAAACTCCGAGAGCAGATCCTCCTGGTTCTTGAAGAGGCGAGCCACCTGGGCATAGACCTCCTGCTCTGTCAGAGCCGGCGTGTAGTTCCCTCCTGCCTCCTTGGCATTACGCTGCTCTTTCTGCCAGAGGAAAGAGGAGAAGTGTCAGAAGAAAGGATGCACAAACTATTCAGGTGACAAAGAAAAAATAAAAAAACTTTCAGTGATAGAAATAATGAAACAAAAAAGGTCTCGGCTTCATACGTAAAGCATCATACTGTATTAATAACTCTCATACAGTCTAAAATCTATACTTATATATACTATAAATACATCCTAGATGCCCAGTAGGTCCTGGAACAGTAAGACACTAATCAGGAAAGTGGTTTCTTTGCTTTTAACACAGAGCTACGGCCACATTGCCTCATCCCGACACATGCTCATAGAAAAAAGCCAAATCCAGTTCTTAAGCATTTCAGACACTTCCAAACAAAGATGATGGATTGAAATCTATTACTTCATACTGCTATGTAATCTTTTTAACTTGCCAGACTTCTGCTTATTTCAAACAGAATTCAGGCTGGGGCTTGGAGCTCCAAGACCAGGCTGGGGCTTGGAGCAACCTGACCTCGTGGAACGTGCTCCTACCCATGGCAAACGGTTGGACTCGATGATCTTCAAGGCCCCTTCCAATCCAAACCAGTCTATGATTATCTGCTGGCCTTTGCTAGTAGAGCAGAAGACCCAAATGCAGGTTTTGGACACTCCCCAAAAGCAAAGCAAGGGAAATAACCACAGGCAGACACAAATTCACGTTTCTAACACTCACCTGATACGTATGGAGAATCTCCAGGAAGGCTTTGTAGATGTCTGGCTGGCCCTGGAACCGATTCTTGATCTTGTTGACATAGTTGATGGCGTGATTGAACTCCACGGGCTGATTGTTCTGCAGGGATGGTGTGGTGCCCAGAGAGATTGTCACAGGCGTGTGAGGCTGCACCGGCGGCGAGCGCGGTGACGCGTACGGTGGAATCGGCGGCGTTTGCTGGCTGGCAGGAGTGTGAGCCTGCAACTGCGATGGCTGAGGGGAACACAAGCTGTGTTAGCAAGCAGCAGATCCCTTTACGGCCGGGATAAAGGCACTTTTAATCCACTTAAGGACAGATAAATATTTAGTGGGCCAGCAGAGACTAAACTGCATCAGGGAAACAAAATGCCCGGGCCATTCAAGCTGTTGTTATTAAGATGATTTTCCTTGCTAATTGCTTTGGACTGAAATCTGACAAGAGACACAAACTACCTCAAAAACTTAACAGAGCCAAAATGCATTGGTATGGCTGGCTCCACACTGCCTGTTACTTTGGCACTAGGGAAGAATTGTGGGATGTATAAAGGCAAAAGCAAGGGAAAACTGGAGTTTCTTGAGACAAAAAGCAGGCAGTGAGCAATTAGTTTGAATACTCTCAATGGACATCCAACAGCCAGGTGAAAATTTAGTTTTGAGGTGGAAATTTTAAATGGAGAGGGAAGTACTTATTCCCCTCACTTTTCACATTTCAAAACTCGCATTACAGTGTTTTCAGGAATGAGAATGTAAATAACTGTCTTAGGACGGCCATAAATATCCTGTTACAAGGTCCTGCCTTGCTCAGCTACAGCTTTACCTGCCTGGCAGGGACATCTTACCTCATTGTCTAGCCTGTCCCTCAGGTTCATTTTAAAATTCCAGCAAAGATAGTTCAACATTTTGCATTGATGGAGAGAAAAACACTTATCCCACGGTGTTATGAAGGAGACTGTTACATCTTTACTGAGAACATGTACTTCTTCAGAAAAAAATCCTTGAAATCTGGCACAGGCAAGTTCATTCTGGAATGATCTGCAGTGCCCAGTTTGACAAATTTTTTGCAAATCTTTCAGCAAATCTTTCAGCATGTTTTTGTTTGCCATTTCTGAGCAGGAAGTTGCATGTCCCAACAATGTTTGTCCAGAGATCAGCTAACTGCCGCATTTTAAATCCTGCTGCTTTCTAACTGCATATTACCTTTTCCTTTAGCTTTTCCAGGCAATTGCTATCTAACAGTTTAGGGATTAACCCTTGAAACTTTAGAGATTCCCTCCCTAAGGCTCTGAAATATTTTTGCATTTTTTGAGGCTAAAATACACAATATTTTATCTGGAGTGATCTCCTTGAACATCTATTATCCTGTTCTGTTTCACATAAAATACATCTTTTGGACAGTAGCATCTGGATTATATCTAAACCAGAGTCAGATTTCCTTTGTTACAGAAAGGCCTCTGTTTTGGGCACACACACCAATACCTACAGGCAACAGCATGGTCATCTTGCTAAACTCTTGCACTTCAGATGCTGCCAGTGACTCCTGAACCCTTCCAGCTGACAGCTGAACCAGACCCCTCTACAAAAACCATTCAATCTGAAAACAAGACTTCAAGCAATGCAGAATCCACCAAATAACAAGTGAAGGTTTCCTAAAGGCTTAATTGCCTCAAGCATTTGAAACTACACACACACTTTCACACCAAAAGAACATCTTTATCGTAATTTCTGCTTTATGGGCAATTTCTTGGGACTTTAGGTCTAAGACAACATACACAAAAATAGGCAGATAATGTGCTCCCAGTGCTTTAACTGGGAACCTTTTCCCTAGGGTTGCTGGATCACTTCTTGAATAATGTGTGTGCCATTTACCAGATGCTCTCACTGTCTTTCAGTTCCCCACTGCCAGCAACAAGGCCTTTCCAAACCCTTAATGTTTTGGAAAGCTTATTTGAATTGCTGTCAAATTAACTATGACTGCATCTTCAAGTTTGAAAATGAGAAACTAATCCAGCAGCAGAAGGGGAACACACGAAGGTTCACAAGTACTGTGGAAAAAGCAGCACAGAAGCAATTTTTCACTCTCTAGCTCCACACCAGCTTCAGCTGGAGGAAGCAGGGTCCCCGTGCTCTTAGTGCAGGTCACCCAAAGCCTCTCACCTTGCTGATTTTGGCAGGTGTGGGCTGCGGCGCCGGCTGTGCTGGTGTCGGGGTGGACTGCGCCGAAGGCTGCGATGGATGCGGCGGCTGCGGCTGCGGCTGGGGCTGCAGCCCGTGGGTGGGGATCTGGTGAACCTGTCCCGGGGTTGTCACGTTCACCATGTCATTGGTCTGCACCTCAATCTTGTAGCCAGGTGGCAGGAAGGTGTTGAAACCCATGATCAAGTCTGGGTGGCCCTTGAAGAGCTGTGACACACGGCTGATCACCCCTGGAGTGTCGATGCTGAGGAAGGAAGAAGATCACAGTGTTCACCATCCTCTGGGATCTTGCAGTGGGACAAGGTTCTCCACACAGCAACCTTCCATTAGAATTTTTTTCCCTTATCACCTCTAACGTATGAAACAATGCAAAACGGAGTCCTATAAACACACTGCTGAACTCCAGAGTGACATTAGCATTATTTTATTAGCCCAGACTGTTTTATATCCACGAGATCCAGCCCCAAGTCTGAGCATTATTAATGGGCAGACAACCAGACAGCCAGATGAATCAGCTGTCAAGGCTGAACTTGTGAACTCCCACTCTAAGCAGAGATTTAATACAAGTGAAGGGATGCATTTCATTTTCAGAAAAAAAAGCACACAGCTGCTTTTACATCATTGTCCAGGTGTGTTATTCTGTATACAAAGGACAGAATTCAGTCCCTGCCCTGCGCTCCCATGTCCACACACACTCTTTCTAACCTGGAAGGAAGAAGCAAAATGCAGCTTGTTACCTTTGAGATTTAAATTCCTTCATAATATCCAAGAAGTCATTGTAGACCTGTGGCTGACTACCAAACTGTAGCTTCACCTGGTCAAGGTAAGACAACGCATCCTCCACCTGGAGACAGACCAGACAGGTTATATTAGCAGAGAAGATTTGATTTCACCTCCCATTGTTCTGGAGAACACTCATTATTTGAAAACACAGCTGTTAGCCCTGAGCCTGGGCAGGGAATTAAGGAGCAAAAAGCTCATGAGCCTAGTTAGTGTACTACCAGCACTGTTTGAATAAGAGGTACTCACTCCCCACTCCTGGCCCACAGGCTAAAACTGTATCAAAAAGAGATTAAAAAAAAGGCAACACAGATCAGCAGAATTACTCAGAACAAAAAAAATCAACAAAACACAACACACTCCAAATCTACCATCATTTAAGTGACTGCTAGGATAAACAGAACTAGACTGAGTATTTTTCCTGCATTCATATGTGGAAATTATTATGGAAGTCTAAGAATAAGCAAAGTGGAAATGACATATTCAGTGTAGTAGATGTCTGCCAGGTACACACTTGCACTTCTCTCAAAAAGCCAGACATTTCAGTTCAACCTAGAAGGGCTTCGAAAATGGCAGCTGTGGGCGGCAAATTGATTTACACCTCAAACAGCAAGAGGTTCATGATTCGTGTACCAACAGCCCATTTTCAGAGGCACTGGAAGAACAGCCACGGCCTAAAGCAAGAGCACTGGGTCCCTGTGCCTCCAGCAGCCCTGCCATGCTCTCAGCAAGAGCTACACATGGGACCTCTCTTTCATCTGAACTTTAAACAACAGCAACGGAAGAAAGACTCATGTACAGCCCCAACCTTGCACCAGGATTTTCCAGGGATTTCATTGTGAGGAAGAAACACTCCTTTTGAAAACGGTTTTCAGAGGTTTGTAGAAATGAAGTTTCTCACACTCAGCAAAAGGAAAGGGCAGTGGTTTCCACCAAAACTGTAAAAGACTCACACCGTATTTGGAAGAAGCTGAAACAGGCATCAATTTGTATGTATGTGCCTTCTCCAAATGTAGCAACTTAAAGGGGTTATTTTTGGTGGACTCTTCTCTTTGTTTAAGGATTTTACATCACATAATCTGAGAATAGAGCCTTCCTTACTCCCAAATTACTCCCACACAACCACCCACATATGCCATGTGTTCAGAAAAGCACCAAATGTTTTGGTAATTTAACCCATTCATCCAGATACTCTAAGCAATACATTTTTCCTTTCCCTCCCTGCCACAAATCTTTTCCTGGCGAGTCCAAATTCTTTTTATTATGGTGTGTGAATCAACAGCGCTTCAGCAGAAAGAGAAGTCCCTTTCAGCATTCAGTAGACTCCCAAACACGAGAAGCATCAAATGCGGGGAAGGAGGGACGGAGGAAAAACGGATAGAAAAAGGGACCCGGCCGCAGAAGGAATTTTGGGAGGGGATAGCTGACATCAGGCAGCTGCTGGCATTACCTTGAGCCTCTGGAACTGCTGCTGGCCCTGCACGGGCACGGCGGGCGGCGTGGGGTGCGTGTGGCTCTGCACCACCTGGCTGCCGTGGGGCTGCACGGGCGCGGGGTGGTGGTGGCCGCTGTGCACGGCGGCGATGGCCGGCCCGTGGCTGCCCGAGCTCTGCGGCACGGCCGACACCTGCCAAGGCAAACAGCGCGTCAGGCGGAGCGCCTCGCAGGCTTCCCACACCAGCAATGCAACCCAGGAGGCAGAACGCAGCGGCTTGAGCTTGAACCGCCACTGCTAACAACTTTACACAGCCTATCCTCCAAGCACAGGAAAGCCCTCCCTGCAATGCAAACACGTTCCAAAAGCAGGCTGTCCCCAGCCTGCACACTCACTGGCTGTCTAGTACGTCCCCTGGCATAAAAACCTGAAAAAGGAGGGTAAAATGGAATTTTTAATCTGGCAGGAGTCAAGGTTCTCTCCTTTCCCTACATGTCACAAGTAATAATCTGAGTGAATGAATCTTCATGGGCTGCTACATTCTTGATAATTCAGTTTGGGTACTGGAAGACAAATTGTGGCTCTCTGGCATCAGCAGGCTCAGGGGAAAACCCAGCTTGGTATTTCCCCTAGAAAACCAGGGAAAGAACAGAAAGCATGCACTTTCGGGACTTTTTCATACTGTAAACCAGGAAAGTTTCAACTGGAAAAATCATTTTCACAAACACAATTTTCCATTTGAGGCTCTCTAAGATGGGACATACTTAATTTAATCCTCATGAACAAAATAAGGTTTGCCTGCTGGTCCATCTAAGTTCTTTTTAGGAAGGACTGCCAGTATGAACACACCCTCTTCCAGCCCCTGCAAGGGTCTGCCTGCAGCTCTTCACCTCTGTGGCTGCCACTATCATTGTGAATATCCTTTCTGCAGAAGCAAGGATGAAGCTGTGTGTAAAATCAGGCACTAAACAGGGAGAGCAGCTCACCAGCAAGACAAGTGTGGAAGACTAAACATGCCAGAAATGTGGCAAAGACAAATATCTCACAAGTAGCCTTTCCCTACTCCTTCACTGACAGCTATCTCCAGTGTACTCTTAAAAAGATGATTTTTTTTCCCTGTTCCCAATTGCCAACTCCTTGTAAAGGAGGCAAGAGAGGGAAGAGTGCCACCTAATGACTCTGGGGTAATGTTTTCCGAAACATTTCAATTTTCCCGCAAGTCTTCAATCTAAACGCTGATCTAGTCTGTTAAGCTTAAGATCACCCAGGATACCATACATCTTTTACAACAGCAAACCTTTTCTTGTTGAAAAATAGAAAAACGGAGGAAAAACCCTCCACAAACCTGTGGTTCAGAGACCACGATCTGAGGGAATCATTAGAAGAATCGTGCTCAAGAAAGCCAAGTCACACCACATTGGTTCACGAATGAAGCCAATAAAGCGAGCGTTGACAACGAGATGTACATCGCCCATTTTTTAAAGGAAAGCCCGGTCACCAAAACAAAACCTTGTGTCAAATACAGAACTCTGCGGTGGCTGCCCAGGGAGCTAGAGGCTGAGCACACACACCTGGTAGCTGGGAGTTACAGAGTACTGGATCCCCGTGGCCGACTGCATGGTCTCGGACACGGCCTCATAGACCGGCGGGGCCGGGGCGAGCACGCGGTGCTGGTGCGGGAAAGCCTCGGTGCTGCTGGTGATACGTCTCTGCTGCGACGCATACACGGGTGACTCCTGCTCGTCCAATCGCCGCTTCATGCTGAACTCATGCTCGGGAAGCACTACAAAACCTGGGGAAAACAGACTGGGTTAGCACAGGGAATTCCTCTGCTGCTCCCGTCCCGCACCAAGGGTGATGCGGAGATCGCCGCGAGCACGTTGGGTGAGTTTCCGTCCATTCAGGTGCTGATATCCTGAGATGGGAAAGTGGAATTAAAGATTTAGCTTTCAGCATAAAGCACGCAACGGTATCTCACCACAAAAAGCACGGCCTTATTGTTGAAGTAACTTGAAAGTTAATGATTTCTTCGGTCTCACCTAAAGGATGCTGCTAACTGAAGCATCTGAGGCACACACAGACCCTGAGCGATGCGAAGCTCGCGAACGCAGTGTTTGAACACAACAGACTGGGGAAGGATGTGCTACCCACACACCGTTTATACTGACAACAGGAAAAATAAATCCTCTTGGCCAGTCCAGGTAGGACGACAGCTGTGAGAGATCCTTCAAAACATGGGAATAAAGCAGGATGCTCTGCATTTAATACATGTCTATTAAACACATTTCATGTGTAACTTTAGTGAAAGACATAGGTCTGCTATACCAGGAGTATTTTGGATGCCACACCTGTGATCCTGCCAGCACCCTGGCCCCACTAAGAAGTTGGATTCCTGCCTGCCTGCCAGGGAGAACAGATCAGCTGCTCCTTCACTTACTCCCCCGTATTTTTCTTCATATTCCTGCCCAACCTCAAGTTGCTTTTTTGCAACTTGATTTTACTTCAAATCTGACAGGTCATTCTGCCACTGTCCCACTTCCAGAAGGAGCCACGAATTCCCAGCTCTGTTGGATTGAACTAGTCACCCCAGTACTCTTTACTGAAAGCAAATTCCAGTGCTACTTTCTGTCCATTGATGTTTACTGCCATCGTGGAGATGTTATCTGCTGTTTATTAAAAGCCCAGACAGCCTGTTAAGATGTTTGAAGGAAAGCATATAGTGAAACCATCCTCTTCTGTTTCAGGATCTCTCTAAAGCAAGGCCTTTTCAGTTCAGTGCAGTTAAAACACACTTATTGCTAAGGCAAGCATATGGATAAATGAGAGGGAACGACGCTCCCCCAGAATAATGGTATAACAGTCAGGGCAGCTCTTCACAGCCTAAATCTGTCATTAATCAAATAAACCAAAGATCATGAACTATTATCTCACATCAATATGGAAGCAGGAATCAGCAGGACAAGTGCAGTGTTTCTCCTCCATGACAAAAAAACATAGAAGAAATTTGGGAAGATTTGTTTTGGAAGGGACCTTAATGATCATCTCATTCCACCCCCTGCCATGGGCAGGGACACCTTCCACTGTCCCAGGGTGCTCCAAGCCCTGTCCAACCTGGCTTTGGACACTTCCAGGGACGGGGCAGCCACAGCTGCTCTGGGCAACCTCTGCCAGGGCCTCCCCCAGCTCAACAGGACAAAATTTCTTCCCAGTATCCAATATAAACTCTATTAGTCCCTCCTTTCACTTGGAGAGGGTAGGACAGCCAGGAAGGTGACTTTATTTAGTTTTGAAGTTACTCTTCAAGTTTCACCTCTCAAGAGGTCCCCAAATCACCTGGCAGATCACAGACAGGAAGCAGAGGAGGACTCCTTGCTCCAGGTAAAGGGGAAAGCTCCTCCAACTGCATCCTAATTGCAACTTACAAACCCTACGTAAGCCTGAGCCTCAGCACACACTCAGCAAGCGGAGGAACACACTCCAGGAGGTCACTTTTGTAATGTGCCTGCACTGATTGTCTTTTCAGCTGGTCTCTGCTGATAAATGAAGAGCAGGAAGGTTAACATGGAGCTACTCCCCTCATGGAGCTACTTCTCTAAGGCACAGACCATATTTCCCTTTGCAAAAACACAGTTTTATGCTAATAAGGCTGGGACTAAACTGAGTAAATCTGGCCTCACACCATCCACCCACAGCAGAGCTGGCCAGGATTTCGCATGACAATGGCTGAGTGCATGAGCAAAGTTTGGGCAAAGGTTTGGTGGCAGCTATTTACAAGCTACTCACCAACGTGGATACCCTCCTGCTCCCTCAGCCAGTCCTGCCACTCACTTTTGATCTCCCAGGCTGGTTCTCCCCTCACCCTTTCAATGCTGTGTATAGATCCAGGTGGTGTCTAAGTGGTGTGGTGGCTGTTCGGTGTCCCACCCTTGGGCCTCATTTCCCAAAGCAAGACCCCACACTGACCCTTCAGATGGACTCATCAGCCCCTAAAGCAGAGGCTGTTTGAGGGCACAAGATGGCTGGAAGACTCATGTGCCCTTATAAGGACTAAAATGCCACCTTAGGCTGTCTGAGAAGACTTTTGCCCATGAAGCCACCACAGCTCTTGGCCTGTGAGGCCACAGGAATCATGACAGAACCAAGGATCCATCACCACACACACACCAGCAGCATGAACATCAGTTTTTGAAGCTCCTGATTCCTGCAGGCCAAGTGTACAATCTTCCAAAAATCTACTTTGCTGTATGGTTGATACTAAAACTTCTGTAAAGCAAAAATTAAAGCTCATGTATATTCATCTTCCCTCTGAATTCCCCTCATCTTCACCAACTGAGCTTGGACTCTGCTTTTATCCAAGCACTGGACCTGCTTCAACTGTGAAATTATATATGGGTGTGTACATATACATATATATATACACACATAGTTAATATATGGGCTCCAGTCAACCTCCCCAGATAACACCACACTAACTCCTACCAAGGGTCTGCAATCCACTGAGTAAGAGTCTCACAGCAAACCAGCCCTTAACGAAGATTGCTAATTCTTATTAATCAAAGTAATCCTAGCAGAGAGATGATCTCAAAGTTCTGCTGTACCAAGAGAGAGACTAATGATGGTAACTCTGCATCCCTCACCACCTAAACTCTACAGAGAGGGGAAACCAGCACCAGGACAGTGACTGGTCTGTATCCTGAAGAAAGAGATATGATGCTGAATGGTCCCAAAGTGCATTCATTTCCTCACTGAAGTCCTGCTAATCTTGCCCTGGCATCTCCCACCCATCTCCTCTGCTCAAAAGCTGGAAAGATTTGTTGTGCAGCAAGTCCTACCCCTGCTACAGCCCACCAAAAAGCTGAGGAAGGAACAAAGAGATGAAACCCAGGACTAGACATGTCATTTTCAACTGATTTAGCCAAAGCATGCAGCTCAAAGGGGCAATTCCACCCACTTCCACCCTCAGTAACAACTGATTTTTCCTTAATGATGGGAAAGCCCAGCTAAGGGAAAGGTATTTTGAGAATAAGCATACAACATCAAAGACTTGTACCAAACATTTTCCCTCCACATTACAAACAATACCACGCTTATGTCGTCATCTCAGAAATGCAGCACACATCTCTGGCATCCCCTCATGGACTTTGAAGTGTAGATTTAGAGAGCCCCAATTCAAACTGCAACATCTGTAACCTTAATTTGAACGTTGAAAAGCCCTCAAAAATACAGCAGGCACTTTCCTTTGTTAAAAGCAGTAACAGGATGCACGTAGGAGATCTTAGCTCCACCTGAGCAGACAAAGTCAAGAACTGAATTCCCTTTCCCCAGCAGCATTTCTACCCAAACTCCTTAAAAGCAGCACTTCATTCAATCTAGGGAAGGATGGGGTTTTTTTTCCTGAGGTTTTTAGTGTTCCCCTTTGCAGGAAAAGGATGCTGCATGGGAACACACCTCTGGATCTTCCTACCTGTGCCACCTCCCAAGCTCACCAGCTCCGTGCCACAGGTAGGATGCATCAGGCAGACACACACAAACACACACATACACACAGAGGATCCTCAGCTGGTAAAGCAAAGGAAAAATTAAGAAAAGCTGTGTTACATCTCAGTAACAATGCTGGAATTATGCAATTCTACCTCATCGACTTCATCAGAGGGTTTCCCCATCCATATGCTCGCACAAGCCAGTGGGACAGATAAAGGCCAGTGGAGCACATCCCTTTCCCTCTGGTACCGAGGAAAGCAGAGCAGTGGCAGTACCGACACAGAAGGAGAAGGAACAAAGCAGGGACAAGGCTGAATTCAGCTGGTGGAGCATTGCAGGGCTCCCCTCCTGCCTGCTCTGTGCTCCATGGGAGCAACAGAGGCACAAGAGCCCGGGTGCTCTCTTCTTCCATCACAAAACTGCCTCTCTGGTGGCAGCTCCGCTCCCCGGCATTTTGCCACATAATATCCCAAAAAGCTCCATTATTTCTATTGCAGGGTTTCCCCCCAGATAAGCAGGGTCTTCTGGCATTAGAGACCAGCTAGTAAAGTAAAAAGAAAAAGCCAAATAGAGACTAGGAAGAAAGCAAATCAGAAAGGTGTGCTGCCTCAACACCTGTTGGAAACCCAAAACACCACCTTTACCAATAAGCTGTAAAAGATCCACTGGAGAGGATTTTGGTCCCTCTGAAATTGCAGAGCTGCAGAGGATTTGTTTAACACATGTGAGGGCTTTTTAAAAGGTTTTCTTTAGAGGGAGAGAGGACTCAGAAGTCGGGAGCAGCAAGTGTAAGTCTCAACTCTGCTCCCGGAACAGTCACGGATGTCCTGCAGGACACATCCCACACAGGATTATAGAAGAGTACATGGCAGTGCCTGCTGGAAAGGAGCCGGCTCAGGTTCCAGCAGTGCTGCTAACCCAGCCACACGACTTCCAGAACATGACCCAGCTTGTTCAGCAGTCACTGCTGCACTCTGTTTTTATGGTGCCACACAGCCTGGATCCCCCACCTGTAGCAAGGGATAACCCCTTGGCCATGCTACAGAACGGCATAGCCGGTACCAGAGCATCATTCCAAAAGGAAACGAGAAGCATCCTTAGAAATACGTGCTGGAAAAGCACAACCTGAAGCTTTGGGAGCAGTTGGGAGAGTTTTCTGCAGGGTGACTTCGTGACAGCTGTGCCAGCGCTCGCCAAGAGGCAGAAGGGACACAAAAAACCCCACTTGTCCAGACGGGTGAGAAGCTGGTGAGGCACTGATCCCTGCTTTGCCAAAAAGTGGCCCAGGTACCAAAACTCACTGTACAGACACGATCCAAAACATGCTCTACAGAGCTTAGAGCACTGTGTTGCCCTGTTCCCTGACTGCACCTACTCCATGCACAGATCGAACAATCAGAATCCTTTTATTTAACCGAATGAAAAAAGAAAAGACCCCAGCGGGGTTGGAAAAAAAGCAGCGTGGTTCCAAAAGCACACCCCAGGCTGAAGTGACAGCTATTACGGGGCTCTTTTCTGCTCCAGCTCCAACAGCCATAAAAGCTTTCCAAAGCTGGAGAAGTCCAGAACAGCAATCTGGACAGAAAACGATTCATAAATCCTGGAAACGTAAATGACCCGCCTGCCAATTCCAACACGATGCTCCCAGCCCCAAGACCCACACGTGCCAGGAGCCTGTGCAGAGGGCTCCCCTGGCAATCCAGGCTGGGGCCAGGGGGAGAGCATCCCCCTTCCCCCCACACTGCTCACAAAACCAGCCTGAATCAGCCAGGGTTTCCACAAACTTGAGCAAATCAGTGCTATTTTTTTGGATAAACGATTACATTGCAGGATCTCAAACAAATTCATGCTGAGACCATGTGTCTCCACCAGAAGCAGAAGGTAGGAGGGATAAGATACTTTGGGGGGAGAAGGCACGATTTCCTTTTGCAAAGAGCGTACCCATGTGAAAAACTGATAATTTCACCTCAGCAAGGGAAAAAAAAAAAGACCCTAAAAAGTGTTTTTCTGTCCTTGGAGATCCAGCACAGGCTGACACCAGGCTGCGAAGGCACTTTATGTGATGAAGGAAGTTTTACAGATGCTTTAAAATGAGTATATTAAAATCAAATGCCATTTTAATTTTAAATACTGTGCTATACAGTTAATCCTATATAGTAATGTTTGCTTTGCTGAAACTGTATTTTTTAAAATAATTACAAGTTAGGAGTGGAAAATGCCAGTACATATACAGCTGTACTGGATTAAGTTTGGTATTTCCCACTTGTTTACGGACCATACACCTTTTAGCACAACTAAAAGCGGCAAGTTAAAAGAGAAACATGAGGTGCTATGTCAGCCTAAAGCTACACTTTAACACATGGACCAGGTTGAGATTCCTCTGGACAGCGTGGGAAACTGAAAATCCAAGCACAGCTGGAGATGCCTTTAATAATTAGTTTAAAATAGAGCTGACACAGCTTATTTTGTCACATTTCAGTGGTCCAAATAAATAGATTTCTTCAGGGGTGTAACTTCTATCCTAACACATGTGTTATTCACACATATAACGAATGCTGAAAATCATTCTGAACCCAGGCCAGGAAAAGGCAGAAAAAAACCAGGATTTAGTTAGGCAGACACAAAGCACAGTCACACTTTTAAAGCTACCTGAAGTCCATCAGCCTCCTGCTAACAAAACAAACAAACCCTAAAGTAGTTTCTAGGGATGTACAACAACCTGAAGAATTAAAAAAAGGGGATGAAATACCAATGCAAGTGTCTGCCAAGTTCACAGCACTGGAGGACGAGCAGAGGGATCCGGCTCGCTATTAAAATCGCCGGAAAATTAATGGGTGCACGAGGAGCTCTCGGGTTTCCATGAATCTACGCGTCGCTCCAACAGGTCCTTTTGCCGAGCTGTGCTATGGAGCTGGAAAACTGCGAAAAGCGACGAGGGGAGCCCTCGGCGATCCCGGAGCCGCCGCGAAGCGCCCTTGGCGCGGCGGAACGGGACCCCGAAGGAGGGGTACGGCCCGGCGGGCGCTTTCATGGCAACTCCGCCGGGAAGTTGGATGAACACCGGGACCGGGGGAGCACCGCGGCCCCCCCCGCCCCAATCCCCGGCTCTCGGAACGCCCCCCGGGCGGGCGGGAGCCCCGGCGGCGGCTCCGGCGCGCGGTGCGGCCGGTACCGGGGCCGTGCAATGCGGGCGAGCGCTGCCGGGGGCGGTCCCGCCGCAGCCCGGGAGCGGCACC
>VZUI01038511.1:0-103355 GCA_013401135.1 Cettia cetti | reverse complement strand
GCGGGGCGGTGGGGCCGCGGGGCAGCGGCGGAGAGCGGCGGGGCCGGTGAGCGGGGGCACTGTGCGGGCGGGCCGGGGCCGTGCCGGAGGGGCGCCCGGCGGGCGGGAAGGGACCCGGGGCGGCGGGCGGAGGGACCGGGGGACCCAAAGTTTGGCCGCTGACACGGCGGAGGCCGCGGGGGTCGCTCCGGCCGCTCCTCGGGGTGCGCCGCCTGGTACCTGCTCTCATAAGTTTCCCGGCGCCGGGTGCGTGGGCGCTGTGCCGGGAGCGGCGCTTCTGGCGCGCTGAGTTTCTTCTCCGTGTCGGCTTTTTGAAAGCAGGGAGGGTTTTTCCTCCAAAAGAAGCGGGGTTTAAGGCTAGCAGCCCGCGGGTAGCAGCATCGCCAGCGCGGCGCGGGAGAGGCTTCGCTCCCGGGTGCGGGAGAGGTGGCATTCCCGAGCATCGGCTGCGCTGGGAGAGCTTGGAAACTGGAAGTTGCTCGCTTTCGTTCGTGTCTCTTGCCTGCTGTGAGAAGGAGCTTGCTGGTTTTGTGCTAAATAAAAGTAATAAATCACAATTCACTTAGTAACTGAAATTTTATTGGCATTTCGAATGACACAGTAACGGGGGAGAAGCATTATGGCTATTGGCCTTTGGGGAGGAGGGGTGATATTCTGATACTGTAACAGGATTTGGATAGGGCTGGTGGTATCACATTGTGTGCTGAAGCGGAGAACTGGTTGGCCAAAACTCTGATCTCGGCTCCCTTTGGAATGATATGGGAGCTCCTTCGTGTATCGCGTTCTGGGAAGATTTGGAAATGCAGAGTCCTTTGTCTCTTGGTGAAAATGGTGCTTGATATTTTGGCTCAGTTTTGTGCAATGCCGGAGGCTCTTAACAGAAAAGTACCTTTGGAGAAACCGTTGTACTAACAAATAGATGTTAAAATGTCAAATTTCCTATAAAATTGGGGAATATCTGTTGAGTGATTTATTTCTCTCCCCCTTTCTCATGCCTGCATATGATTCTGAACATGGTTTGGCGTTAGTGGTTGTAATCGCATTCTTAGGCAACTTCCTGAAAGAGAAACCTGGTAGAATGACTTTTTTTTTCACTGCACTGAAAAATGACCTCTTCTTCCTTCACTTTCTCTGGTGTGAGCATTTAATAATGTCTGGTTCCCCGCTTGCCAGAGGAATTCATTAGAAACCTGACTTCGTAGGGACTATTCACAAAATGTATGTAGGTGTAAGCAGCTGTACTGCCGTGTATCTTTGGAGAAGCTGCAGACATCCTTGAGGAAAGTGAAAAGCAGCTGCATGCCTGCTGAGTGCTCAGATGAGCCCGTGGAGCGTGAGGTGAAGACCAATGCAAATAAAAAGGCAGAATTATTAAGTAGATTAATTCAGCTGCATGTAAGATGTGCGAGGCTGGAGATCTAGCATTTTGTGGGGTGTGATTAAACTCATGAGAATAGCATCTGTTTGGCACAGGAGCAAACTTTGAGTGATGAATGCTCTTTACAATTACAGGCAAGTTGTGTATCAGGCAACCTGTAAGCAGATTGTGCTAAGTGCTCCTGAGATGCTGGAAAGCAGCTTCTCTGTGCATTGCTGTTTTATGTGCTCCCCAGGTATGAGGATGGTAGAAGAACTCCTCTTTGCTTTGATTGGTGATATGGCCATCACTATAGTCACACATATATTTATATCTATATATAGCTCTATGTATCTCATGTGGGAGGCAATAGAAACTCATGTCAGAACAAAAAAGAAAACAGAAACCTGCAGTGGATTTTGTCTCAAGGTGTATACAGAGGTGTTGAAGCTTCTGTTTGGTGTTGTCATTGACAACCGGGAGAATAGCGTGTCTTAGTGGCATGTGGAGACTTTTAGCCTGGGTGTCTAAATCACACAGGCAGAAATGTGTTCCTGACCTAGAGTTCCTTACCAGCATCTGTTAGGCAGAAAAATGTCAAACAGGGAGCCCAGTAAGTTGCGCCAGGTATTTTTAGACTTGATCAAAGTGAATGTGGCTGTATAAATACTGAAAAATAACTACCTCACCTTACTGCTAGGAATTACACTGGAGATGCATATAACTTGCATGTATCCACAGCATGGGATCAGTTCAGAGGGAGCTCTGGGGAGAGATTTGTGGTGGTGGGCACAGCTGGTGCAGCTGGTTGTGGCTTTTGATTCTTGATAGGAACTACTGTGCTCATTCTTGAAAAAGCTGAGGCTTGGTGGAAGGTTTTTCTTGGAAGCTGGGGTTAGGGTTGTCTGGGCTGCTTGAATTGCTTAATCACAAGCATGCATGAAAGAGCATGCTTTTGTAATACTAATGATGGGGAAATTAATTCTAATCGTCAAAACATTTCCAGTCAACTTGGTTTGTTAACTGAATTCTACAATTCTCTAAGGTCCAAAGTTTTATACATGAGAAGACAGGGAAAAGATAGATAATCATCACTAATCTGTAAAGTGTTGCTAGATACAGTCATCTTTATGTGCCTCTGAGCATCTTCCCAGTCACCTATTACATAGCTAACAAATCATGTTTTATAGCAAAGCACTGGCCTGTAAGAACTATGTAATTCAGTGGGCCTATACTGGCCATAAACATCTTTTGAGTTAGTGCAATGATATAAAGAATGGCCTCTTTTTGTCTTTGAAGAGCAGGTAGTGTTAGCATGGAGTAGTCAGTCACCTACATATGAATTGAAAGATTCAGTGTAAATGTAAAGATTCAGTGTAAGTTAGGGAACTGTGAAAATATAAGAAGGTTATTATTATTAAACTAGATAGCTTCTTTGTGTAAAAACTAGAAAGCTGAATATGTGCAATCATGTACATGTTCAGGTGTATCTCCTCTGTGATGGTTAAAGTAGGGGGAGGAGAGCAAAAACAGGGGGTAGCATTCTACAGCTGGAGCTACACAGACCTTTAGGCTGGCATGCTGTGGGGGAAAAAAAGCTATCCTGTGTTCTGCTTGTTCCTGTCTCTTTAGAGAGACTCTAGTTCATACTTGACTTCTGTGAATACTTCTGCGAGCAGAGCTGAGGTCTTTGCTGAAGTGAGAGCCAGTAATCATGGACAAGTATGCAGCAATTTTAGTAGCAATGCTAGTATAAACCATAGGTTCTTGAGCTGTTTATCATGGCCTTGAAATACTTAGCACTTAAGTGCTAACTGAAATGCTTTCTAAATCCATTAGCACCTCTCCTTGAGCAGTGCGTGGAAAAACGTGTTTTGGCAGCTGCTGTATCTTTTCTGTAGTCTGGTGTGCACCTTTATCAGACAGAAAGATGTTTTTTCCCTTATTTTCAGGCTGAAATCAGAAGGTGCCTTATGCTGGGGCCCGATAATTATGTCACAAAGCAGTTTAAGTATGAAGGCACATTCATCTTGTGGAATTATCTCCCTGTGGTGAAAATGTCAGTTTTGCTGACCATGCTCAGCCATGTGATGTAAAGTATGGGCTTCAGGCAGTCTTCTGTTGTCATCCTGGGCTTTAGAAACAGCAGGCAGAAATTCTCTTCAGTATTATGGGACCATGAAAGCAGTTGTGGAAGGCATCAAGACTGATAGCCAGTGAGTGCTGAGCTGAAGAAGCCTGTTCAAGGCTGTATGTATGTAGTGGCCTTGGCATGCAGGTAGGTTGGTTTGTGAGAAATGAGTTGCCAAGAGACTGTAAGCTACAATAGTAAATCGCCCTGGAGTCTCCACTAGTGAGAAATGCTGGTACAGTTTCTCTTACTTTGGCTGATGTACAGGGGATATGAATTTATGTTCATCAGCTGTGTAGCTTTGACCAAGCCTGTTTGTTTTTTTTACTGAAATGCTTTCTGTACTATTTAACTACTTGCTCTTTAAGCTTCTGTTCTTGCAGAAGGGCATGTTGAGGTATTTAGTGATGTTTCTCACTGCTTCTGACATGGTTCTGTCGTCTGATGTGCACTGTAAGCTTCTGCTGGTCCAAGGCTGAACGGGGTTTGAAGTTTTTTGTTTGAATAGGAGAGAGGCAGTTTCCCTTGGCTCTGACAGGTTACAGGTACAAAACCAAGAGGAGGACTGAACATGACTAATTTTTCCTCTTCCATTTTGTTATAGGATAACTTTACATCCCTAAGCAATCTAAGAAATGCTATGTAGAAGTTAGTACATTATCTGTTAGCTATATGTCTCCATCTTGCTGCACACCCTTCTCTTCCAGAAAGAGTCGTTCATGTTCATGTGGCTTTCTCAGCAGTTAAGCTGAGGCCTCCAGCTGCTCTGGCAGCTCAGTTGAAGAGGCTGCTTTCCCAGCTAATTGCCTACTTCCTCTGCAGAGGTTTGTCATCTGCATTACAGAAATAGTGATGGACTCTGTGGAGGCTCAGCCAACGCAGCTCACAACTCAGCCTACAAACTCTCAAGCTGAACTGAATCAGACAGTTTAATATACCAGGTCACGACCTGCTCTTGGAGAATTCTTCTGCATAGTTCATACTCAGTTGTCCCATTTTTTTACTATGGAAATTTTAAGTCTTGCCTTCCCAGAAACCTGTAGTAAATCCAGTGGGATCAGTCAGAAGTGAGGTCAGCTTAACAAAAAGAGTTGTTTTCTTAAATACAGGTCATTAAATAGCTGGTAATTCTTATTAACTGGTTAATATAAGTCTTCTTGTGCAGATGACTGAGGAGGTGTCTGTCTGAGCATACAGATGGGATTCCCAGCACAAGGCTTCATTCCTGCATCCTTACAGCATCTGGGCCTTCTGATGCTCTTGTGGTTGGCTAGTTCTGCTTCTGGGGGGAAAAGATGAATATGAGTCAATGCCTGTGCTGTAAAGAGAAATGTGAATGTCCTTATCCTTTTTGGGTAACCTTCAATCTAGGGCTGGAATGGTTGAGAAAGGACCACTAAAAACTAGTATCTTATGTTCCTGTGAGCTTAGGTTTGTTTCAGTGATGCTGTCCTGGATACAGAAAATCAAAATACATTTTTCATCTTAAATATTAATAACTTGGCTGCATTACACTCTAAGGGTTATATTTGTTACCTAGTTTTTCAGATAAGGTTTCTAAATTAGCTTGCAAATAGGAAGTGGTTGATTGCTAATGTTATACAGTGTGATTAATATATAAATAAAAGGCTAGTCACCTATTACTCTGCAGATCTCCAACCACAAGTGGAGTAAATAGTTACAACAGTGTTCCTGATCTCTCCAAGTACTTTGTCATTCCCTAGTAGTATTCCCTATGTACAAGTGCTTAAAGTATCAGGTTTTGGCTATCAATGAGTTTGTGTAAGTGGAAGTTTTTATAAATGTCCTTGTTATGAACAGAGAATACTGGAGTACCAGTTCATTTTTGTAGTGAAATGACCATATTGACTGTATGTAGCTTCAGAGAACTGCCACCACTGCTACTGCTGTAGTCTTTCCTCTTGAGGAGGAGGGATAAGTAAAAACTTAAAATAATACAGGTAATTCAATATTACTTGCATTATTTTAAGTGAATTTTTTAAAGTCCTCTTGGGAGACTGTTTCCCCATCTTCTGTTACCAGTTGGGCATCTCTAAACCCAGCATGTGTTGACTTTAGTTAGGTGTTGTGTGGCTGATAGATCCTGCTGCCTTGCTTAGTTTCCCAGGAGTAATAAAAATTTAAATAATGGAAAAATAGTATGGCTCCATAGCCTAATTTTCAGTTTTGCTGTAAACCCTGACTGAACCGTAGAGTGTGGAGTGATGGGAATTAGGCTGTGTAGCATTGTTTAGTAGGAAATATTAGTACCTCTTTTGTAGAGTAACTTAAAAACTGTAGAATCAGAAGGCAGTCATCTCTCCTATTCTGCAGAAACTCACATGCCTTGTCAAAGCTCTGAAATATTAACTCTTGGCTTAAGGACTCAATTCTATAAGTTTAGTTTTTCTTACACAGGTTTGTTTGTTTGTTTTAAGTCCAAGTGTTGCAGATATTGGTGTCTTAAATTTCTGAAGAAGGATGTGTCTGGAAAGGTCTTGGCACTCATTCTCCGCCAAGCACAGTTCCCAAGTGGCCATGGAGCCATCTCCACACAGCTATTCCTACTCTCCCAGCCTGGTAGGTGCAAGAGGCAGGGCTTGTGTCACTGGCCAGCAGATTAAAATTTACTTGGGAAAAGAAGAACCAGATATGTTTGCGCTGCAGGAATGTAGTGGTGTGAGAGTCTGAAAATCTTGCTATCAGATGATACCAAGAGACCTGCATCAGGTGAAAAGGAATAAGGGTACTGGGTTTCCCTTTAATATTTTAGGGAAGAAAAGACGATAAAATCCTAAAGTAGAGGTGGGACTTTTGTTGAAGGTGGTGGTGAGGTACCTGATATGACACCAGCCATTATTAGTCCAGGACCTTGTGGACTATTCACTTCATTTATCTGTACTTACACAGCCTGTTGCCAAAGAATTAATACCCTTACCTTATTAATGGGAGCTTGCAATGCTGTAGCCTTGCCTTTGGCTCCTAATGAGCCTGTGGTTGCATAGTGAGTAATGATAATGTACAATAAATGTGGGAGCTGTGGTTCCATGAGGCCTTTCTTGCACAAAAAAAGCTCAGAGTGGGAGCTCGAGTTTAGGCAAATGCTGTGATTGTTAAACCCCTGTTCCCTCTACTGGGGTGAGTCCAGAGAAGAGGGTACAGCTTCTCCACCACAGTTGTGAAACTGCTGTGCTCCCTCTTTTGGGGAAACTGGTTCTGCAGCATTAGTCTTGATGAGCTGAATGTCCCATATTCATTATGTTAAAATACCCACATTGCATAAAGAACTTAAGATTAACCAAACCACTTCTTTAATAAAGGGACACCAGTAAATTAAAAACATAATTCTCTTTAATCTTTCTGATACCCTAACACTTGATACTAGACCTTGGAGAATTCTGTGGAAACTACTTTAAATGCAGGAATAAATAATGCCTAGAAACTTTAGCAATTGTAGTTGAGCCTACAGTAACAAGAAAACACATAACATTTGAAAATGGTGATGGAATTGTGCAGTGCCATAATAGTCTCCATAGGCCCCCTGCCCTGTCAACTATATTTGCTTCATAAAGCAGAGCTAAGTTTGGCTTTTTAAGTTGTGTATAAATGAGAGATGGAAGTAAAAGCAAATGATACGTAAATGCCTGTCTATGTTCTTGAAACTCTGAATAGTGCCTCTGTAGTTGTTGTACAGCCACAACTCAGTGGTAAAGTGGTCAGCTTTGCATGATGTGAAATTGATCTTTGTAATTAACTACCATGAACCACCACCAAATGCTGTAGAAAGATACTGGTGAGAAAAAGTAGTCTGGCTTGTGAACTGGAAACCCTGGTCATGAGGCTACAGACAGTTTGAAGCAGAGCTTGTCTCTCTGCACTTCATGCTTAACAGAAACTGCCATAAAATAGTGGTGGTCATGACTCTTCATAAAGAAGCCCTGACCTCCAGCTTCCTGCTCACATGGGAGCAGTGCTTGGAAAAGAGATGGTTCCTGTGTGCGACCAGCTGGTTTTACAAGCTGGTGCTCTGCAGGGAAATTCCCACTTGGCAGGGGAGGCTGGTTGGACACAACAGGCTTTCCAGAATGCACTAAAAACCTGAGAGAAATAGGAATAGCAGAAAAAAGGGATTATGGCTGGGAGAGGAGATCTTCAGAAGCAGTATCATGCTTTCTGCATTCATGTGCAGTGCTGTTGTGCCTGAAGTCAGACCAATATCTTAAGTATAAAATTATTTCTTTTAAAAACCCATCACTTCCAGCTTATCTTTGTGTGCAAGTTATGTTTATGTCTTGTTGATAGTTACCTTCTTTTCAGAGCAATGTGAGTACTGAGCTGTTTAAAACCTAGCAATCATCCTTTCTTGGAAATGCTCTGCATATACTAAACTTTCCAGGTATTGAGTAATAATGGAAGGAGTTCTTAGATGAGAAGGGAGAGCCAACATCCAGGACGTACCAGAAAATGTGGAAGGAAGATGAAACATTTCCCAGATCTGTCATGTGGAAGAAGCCAGAACTTCAGCAGGCTGAACTCAGGTTCAGGATGAGGAGAGGATATTGAAGCTGAAGGCTTTGGTTTGTAAGAGGCTTAGGCAGAAGGGGTGTCAGAAACACCTGTGAGGTGGGGGGAAGCCTACCAAGAGGCTGGAGTGTTTTGTCATGCTGCTAAGTGGGCATCAGCTGAGAGAAAAGACCCAGCATATGACCTTCCCACTGCAACCAGAGTGGTCTCCTTGCTTGGGAGAAACAATTGCTGTGTGTTCAGCCAGCTCCTTTAATGACTGTTAACAAGTCTGGTTGAGTATTTATTCAGTCCTGCTGAAGAGAGTTGATTAAATGCCTGAAGTGAAGCTGCTTTCTTTTAGCTCATATGTCAATTGAAATAAGACTTTTAAATTAGTAGCCCAGATGACAATGGCATAGAAACATCAACATCTCAGACTTGGAGAGGTCCCTGAATGTTTGTTCCAGGCTTTCTCTGGTCACACAGGCTGCCCAGTGCCTGCCACGTGGGCTCAGGGAATCTGAGGTTTTTGGGCTTAATACAGTGAGACCAGCAGTGCTGTGAGACTGCTCTTCAGTTTTAGTCCCTTTAGCTGTGCTTGCTGCTGTCTGGTTACAACTATTCACAGAAGTGCAATCTGGTGTCTAAACTTCCTTATGCTTGATATGTCTTTAAAGAAACTACAGAATCAATCCTGCAACTGCAAGAAGGAGCCTTTTGGATTATACATTACTGCAGTTGAAGTCAGGTTTACAAAATAAACACTTGGAGATACCTCAGTGCAGTCATTACAGATATCTAATAATCTATGTACAGTTCATTATTTTATCCTCAATCCACTGCAGAGTGTTCTTCAGCCTCTCTGGGATGGGCTTTTTCTTCAACTTAGATATTAAATATGGGTATTTTTTCTGATCATGTTTTAGCCTCTGATCTTGAACCAAATTAATTTCTCTTCTTCTTGGGCAGACTGCAGCGGCTTGGTTTGGCTTTCTGAAAATGAAGCTAATTTTTTGCTAAGCTAGTTTTTTGCTGTAGGAGGATCTTCATTGTTAGCAGTTTGTGCCTGGGATTGAAGATACAACTTTTCCCTGCTCCACCAAATGCTTATCTAGACACATATTAAACAGTCTGTATTAATATAACTTTGCTTTTTGTAACAAGCATTCTGTTAATGCAGGCTGAAAGTATAATGTCCACTTTGTTGCTATAACTACTTTCATAATAATTTCATCCAAAAGAATTAAACTATTTACTGTGGAGGTGATCTGAATAGCTGAGCCTAGTGAGAGTTGAGTATCCTGCCCAGTATGTCTGAGAATTAGTGTTTGCAACACCAGCACGAAGCTGAGCTCATCCCAAGGTTGGTAGCCTGAAGACTTTTCATCATCTGTCATAAAACAACACAGAACCATCAGTAAGATTTGCTGCTGTTTTCCTCTTCTGCCTTCCCCAGAGCTCTGTGCCCTACTAGAATAGTTGTCTAAAAATTCTTTTGTGGCTTAGGCTAGGCTCTGCAGTTAGATGGAGTTGTAACTGGTACTTCAGTGTGATGTTCAGGACTTGGGGTGGTGCTGTTTAGTGAGGCAGACGGAGTGGAGTTCCCAGTGTCTTGGAGTGGAAATGGCATCTCTCATAAAGATGAATGTGTAGCACTTATCTGTTTTGCTCAGAAACTCTAGCATTAGGGTTAAGAACTGGATTTGCATAACAAATTGCAATGTATGATAACACTGGCTACGTTTCTTTGGGTTAGTGACAGTATTTCCATTGCATGTTGAAGTTTAAATTGTGGATGTTGTCCTTCCTGTAAGTGCTCAGTCTAAGGAGTGGGCAGGCTACCCTAAAGAGGGACTTTTTTTGATCCAACATCTTTGAAAAGCCCACATTTATGTAAATGAATTTGCCTATACACTTTCCTCCTTCTCAGATAACTTTGTAAAAAATATAAAGGTCATAGGCAAAGAAATGCCTAGCTTGTATTTTTGTTTGGTTTTCTGAAGCATTAGATTCAGATTTAACTATCACTAAGTTTTTAGCTTCAGTGTTATGAAAGCTTGTTGAAAGCTTGTTGATATTCTGTATAGCAGGTCAGCTGTTTTCCATCCTACGCATCATACATCCTTTTGGATTTCTTCTTCCAGCACTGTGCTTAAGCTGTTTCTTTCAGGATATTCAAATGCGCTTCTTGATACTGCACTGCATGCAAGTTGAATTTAGTGAAATCCATGATGGAAACTTCAATTACAGGGATCCCACTTCTTCTCAGAGATCCAGTTATCTCCCCAGTTACCTGGTTAAGTTACACAGTGGCCATAGCAGGGCCAGGCCAAGATGCAACTGCTCCGTAACTTGTGATCAAAAGTGGTTTTACCTTTTTTCCGTGCTCAGAGCACTGCACAACTTTATTTCACTTAATGAATAGGCATCTGCCAGAGGTGGTGCTCCAAAACAAAGACCAGCCCATGTTCTTAATGGTGTCAGGGAGAGGCTAGGCAAATATGGAGAATTGTGGGAAAACCAGATGCAGGAGGTAATAGATTGAAACAAACCCCCCCCCCCAAAATTCTGCAGCAGTGGCGTTGAAAGCAGAGTTGGGTTGTTTTGACAAGGCTTCACATGTCATGGGGAAAACGCAAGGCTGTCATGCTGAGTCTGTCAGGGACTGCCCCCAGTGAAGTGGAAAACTTGGATACTATTCTGAGAAAGGCAAGAAGAGAAACGTCTGACTTCAGTTAGGCTTGTGCAGATGAAGTAGGTAAATGACAATGAAACGTTGTTTTATTTGATGTCATAGTGTCGCTCCTGTCTGCCTTAGTAGTCTGTTTCTTGCCATATAATGTGTCAAGGGTAGATTGCCCTCAAACTAGCTCAATTTCCAGTGGTTTGCTGTCAGGATCAGGTGGAGCTGCCTTGGTCAAAAGCCTGGTTTTCAAATTGCAGTTCAAATTGTACTTTGTGATTATCTGGTACTGTCCCTGTCCATCACTACATGGGATAGGTTGTATTGCACCAACATGACCTGTTGCTTGTTTTTAAGTGCATCTAGTAAGACTTTGTAGTAGTCTTAGAGCCTTGAAGTTTCTTTTTGCCAAGATACTAGGTCTGCTTAATATTGAGATTAAGAATTTGTTTAAACTACCCCTTGGTTTTCCAGGTTTGGGAGAAGAGATGGTCACCAAACCACCAAAGAAAACCATAAAAGCTAGCTCTAAACATAGCTTTTCTTGGAGTGCCTCCTGCAAGGCAGCAGTATCAGTGTGGAGCTGCTGCCTGTGAAAGATGGAATCTTTGCCCTGAAGAGCAAAACTAGATGTTTCAGGTGGTTTGTGTTAGTATCAAAGAACACTGAAGAATATTCCTTAACAATTTTAAATTTTTTTTGTAAAGTGCAAGTTTACTTTCCCTGTCAGGCTGTTGACTCTCCCCCATGACATTTTCTTGCTGTAGCTGGTGGTGAGGGGTGCAAGACAAACGTAGGAGTGACTCATGTAACCTGCCTTGGGGTCACAAACCCAATCCATGGTGCTTGGCTTTTCTTCCTGAGGGTCTCAACTGCAACTAGCCCAGTCCAGTCTAAATTGTGGACTAGCTTGAGTAGTCACAGTACATGGCTGATATGAAGCTCCTTTGGAAGGAATTGCACTTAAGTGATCTCAGAACTCCTTGAGGGATTAGTAGGTTGATGGAAAAGACTTAATTATTGGGTGGGCTCTTAGCCCGCTTTGTAGGACAGCGTTTTCACTTTTTCTTGCATAACTTAAATTAGTCCAGTAAGTTCCTCTGGTCAGAAGTATACTAAAGTTGGGTTTGGGGGAGAAAGATGTCTAAACTCCTGCATTTATTGCATTCAGTTTATTCTGCAATGACAAATTTTGACAAAGCCAACTTTGTCCCCTCAACTGGTGTAGAAGAAAGTGGAAATGCTGTATTTGTCGCTTTCAAGTGTTTTAGCACAGTTAAAGTACATGCTATTAAAAGATGATTAAACAAATCTGTACAAACACCAGCTGGTTTTCTGGTAGTCAAGTGCTCCAGCATGGTTTGAACTCACAGCGTAGGTAGGCTGTCGATGGCACAGCTCCTTGGGATGTGTGGGAGGAGGCTGGGAGTGACAAGGCTGTGGCTCTGCTGGGCCCCAGCGCCCTGGTTTGCTGCACCTAGAAGAGCAAGTGGGCCACACTTGCTGCACAGGGGGCTCCAGGGCAGCAGAGACCTGTTTTTGCATTTGTTACGCAAATAACACTTCATTCAGTTGTACACCTTCTGTAGCCTTTCTTCTGGAGTCAGCTCGGTGAGGGAACAGGCTCCTGGCTAGTCTGGAAATGGAAGTCAGGGCTGATAACTGTGCAAATGAAATGTCTTAATGTTGTGAACAGTGAACATAATTTAAGGAAATTGGAGATTATTGCATCTTTCTCTAAGTATCTCTTTGACCTAACAAAAAGGGTTGAATGCAGTTTCATGAGGAGGAAACACAGCCCAGTAGTTACAGTGCTCAGTATTTGACATTTGGGCTTGGCTCTCTATAATCAGTTACTGATGGGTCCTGAACAAAATGCTGCTGCTGCTTGTGCTTCAGTTCTTGGGAGCTCATGGGTAATGATACTGAATTTTGTCAGGTGTTAGACCTGCAGATGAAGATACACCCATTTTGAATGTTAACTTCATTCTGTATTCATTAGGTGCTCTATTTCCTTAAATGGAAAAGTACAGGCTAAAATCCAAGTTCAACATTTGCATTTTAAAATCTAAAATCTTCCCCTACATTCTTATTACTGAGAATGGCAATTATGCAGCTAACTCTTATTGTTCTAGGCAGGTATAAATTCCCACAGCAGAAGGTCTGTTTGCATATATATATATATATATGCTTCTGTTCACTGCAGAAAATGATCTATGAGGTGTGCTGTGCATCATGTACTAGTGGGTGAGCACCATACCACAACACTTCTCAGCACTCATTTACCATAAAGGGCAATCTAAGTAGAGTGCCAAGGCTCATTTAACTGAAACACAAAACTATCTGAACTTGGATGTGGTGGGAGGTAGTCTCCTGGGTTGGTGGCTTTTGTCCTTTATTATAGGCACTGATATCTAGCTATGTTGTGATTGTCCTTGCATCTGGAAACCCCTACACCTAAAATCCTGGTAGTGGTAAGTAAAACACAGGTGAGAGTCCCATTGCCACAGCTCTGTGAATGGTGTGTGGCACATGTGCAAGACTTGCCTGCTCTTTAGGTAAATAAGAATTTGTTAAAAATGCTGTACTTGTGGAAGCTGGCTTAACTTTCCCTTCTTGTTTTCTTACAGGTATCTGCAACCAGGAACCATGAACTGGCACTTTTCACTCCTCTTGGTTCTTGGGACTTTAATGTCTGTATGTTCCCAGTTCAGTTTTTATCCTCTGGAGGAGCTTAGCTCTGATGTTGGAATCCAGGTCTTCAATCAAATAGTGAAAGCTAAGCCTCAGGACAATGTTGTTGTTTCTCCTCATGGGATTGCATCAGTCCTGGGGGTGTTGCAGCTGGGAGCTGATGGCAAGACAAAGAAGCAGCTGACAACTATGATGAGATACAGTGTAAATGGTCAGTGATCTAAGGTGGTTTTGGGTGTGTTTTGTCAGACTCTTCATGATGTATGAGATGTCTTTCAGTGTGGTAGATTGCATCATGCATCAATTAATTCTGTTTACCAAAGCACAAAGTGGACATGCTTGAAGTTAATTGGTAATTTGAGCATGGCATGCACATATACCCAAACTGGCTTATAAGCAGCTTGGTTAATGACTTCAGGGCCCTGGCTAGAGCTGCCTTTGTCCTTGCCAAATTAGTATTCTAGAACAGGGTGGTCCAGTGCTAGCTCTGAGCAGGAAGGTGGCAGTACTACATTTCAGGCTGTACTGAACCACCTTTAATGTGCCACTCCTTAGATAACAGGGCAAGAGGATATTTCTTGGCACCTCGCTGGAAGCAGTGCGAACTAACCATACAATTGGTACTTTCACTTTGCTCTTCCGTTTTGTGTGTTTCTGCTGTCAGAATCCCTGTATGTGTAGTTCTTGCAGTGCCCTCCTCTTGAAACAGCCATTTCTGCTTGCCTGTGCCTGACACTGCATGCATCTGTGTTCATATTCCTCTGCCAATGTCTGCCCCTCCAGAGGGAGTAGGCTGAAGATTCTTACTGCTTTAATTTGCATGCTATTTTTGTGAGTGTTTGCCAGCAAGACTTAACATCTTAGTGCCAGCATTCTGCCTTACTTCCAAGAATAAAAAACCCTCCAGGAGGTAAGTGCACATTTAAATTTTGAGCAGTATTGTCATATAACATGTTGTTCTGTCTTCATTTGCTTTGCTGTTTTGATCCTGGATTTAAAGTACAACAAAATGATTTGACACCTGAACATCGAAATGATGTAGATTGAAATCTCTTCATGGGATCATCAGCTCTGGGAACATTTGAATGCTCAAAATCTAAGTACTTGCAAAAATTTTAAAGCATTATATCAGCTGGTTTTATTTGGCCTTCAGACTTCCTAATCCTAACTGTGAGACACAGAGGTTCTCAAACACCTTAGAAGGTAGACAATACCTGGTAAGAGACTTACGGGATGCTACCTAGGTCCTTGCACAGGTTTCCCCTGCTCTTGTTCATGACTACCTTAAAGTCCTTTGGCAACTGTAGCAACTGCTGCTTTAGAAAGGTAATAGTTGAAAAGTATTTAATTTTTCTTTAGCTGTCTTTTAATGCAATTTAGCAGCTGGAAGCAAAGAGGAGAGCCAGCATCATGAGACCAGCCAGCTCTCCCCGGACCACCAGCAAGTGCTCCGTGGACCACCAGTGGTCCACAGAATACAGTTTGAGAACCTCTGTTATGGTATGTTCTCTCAAAAGAATTTGCCCATAATATTGGAGAGTGTACATGTAGAAATTCACACCAGTGGTGCTGTTAAAGCATTCATGATACATGAAAACAGCAAAGCCATCTGAGGCTTTTTCTTACATGCATCTAAGAGAATAACTGAACTAATTTATTGCTTTCATATCTCTTGTTTGTCTACAGAAGAAAGTAGTCAGGAAATGTTTCTCCCTAAATTGTATTGGGAAACCAAGGAAACTCATTAATAAGAGCCACCCAAGGATGCTGTTTGATACAGTGGTTGAAGATGAGGTTGCCTGCCTGGCAGTAGCTTCCCTGTATAGATAAGCACTCATTGATAAGGTGTAACACGGAGAACTGGCTGTGGTGCACATAGCAGTTCTCCTGTGCTGCCATATGCTTTCCCTCACACATGGTGAAGGAGCTAGCAAGCACTTCATACAATCTGCTTTCCAGTCCTAAGGATCTTGACTAAGCACTGGAACCTACTGCTTTCCCTTCTCCTTTTTTGAGAGGCAAGCTCATGCGTTAAGAGATTAACTCCTGCTTGTAGCTGATTTAGACCAGGACTTGGTCCTTAAGGAAACCAAGACTCAGCTTGGAAGTTTATTATCAAAATCTTGACAGCTTTTTTTTTTTTTTCTCCAGTAAATAGAAAGGAAGTAAGGAAAACAATTTTTGCTTTACATTCTGAGACACAAGACCAATTGTTATGCAAATCCTGCAGAGCTCTCAGAGTGAGCAAGCTGACCCTTTGACTTTCTTTGTCATTTCAGAGAACTGACAAGTGACCTGGCTTATAGGATGTGAAGTATTTTTGGAACTGTTTGTTCTGTGGAATAACATAATTTGTAGCTCTACACTAATATTTGAACCTCAGTATAATCCCAAGCACTGTCTGCAACATTCTGAGCAGACAGCTAGAGGTGCAGCAGGCATCATGGCGGAGGTTCATGTTTTTGCTGGGAACCAGTAGTGTTATGCAGATGAGACATCAGAAATGGGTGTTGTGGAAGTCCTTTTAGAATGCTTGCTTTGGTCTTTTCTAGTCCAGCACTTAATGTCTGACTTTTCATGTCATTAATAGTTGCATATAAAGTAACTGTTGGTTTATCAAGTTATTCTAAATTAAACTCACTGTTTTTTCCAACTAGGAGTTGGTAAAGCCTTAAAGAAGATAAACAGGCTGATAGTCTCAAAAAAGAATAAGGACATTGTAACAATTGCCAATGCAGTGTTTGCAAAGAGTGGCTTTAAAATGGAGGTGCCTTTTGTTACAAGGAACAAAGAGGTGTTTCAGTGCAGTGTCAAGAGTGTTGACTTCGAGGACCCAAATGCAGCATGTGATTCCATCAACCAGTGGGTGAAAAATGAAACAAGGGGTGAGTATTGGTGAATGCCTTTGTGCATGGCAGGGTGGTGTCTGAAACCTCCAATTCAGGTGGAAATACTAGAGAAAGATAGGGAGGTAGAGAAAGCTCTGTTCTGCAGCTCAAAACTGCCTTTTAGCTGGCATTAGTGATGTTTTAGAGCTGGTGGGTCAGGAACCAGCAGTCTTATTGTCCCAGCAGATGTGCCTGTGTGGTGGCCTGGAGGGATGTTTGGGTTGTGTGTCCATTCGTCCATGGGATCAGAGCAGCTTTTACTCTTCTTTGCATTCATGTAACTGGTGGGAAGTCCAAGCACAGTTGTCTTGGGTCCATGCTTTCTCAAACATAGATGCTGTCAGGCAACTCAGATGTTTTACTCAGTAAATCAGACTTATGGGAAGCTATAGGGCAGTTCAGCTTTTGCTCTGACTGCCCTAAACTGTCCTAACATATGACCCTGTTCTTAAGACACACATTTAGTGGAGGATTTTTAACTAAACTTGCCTTGGCAGAACTCCTCATGCTTCAAGCCTCTTGAACCAATTGTTAAGCTAAAGCCAGAGATCACATTTTGTAGCATGTTCCCAGTCTAGGTGAACTATGTGTTTGGTACCTTTTGGAGCTAAAACAAGTCCCTCCTGGATGTGAGGAGTGTGTTAATGATGTTGGATGTGATATTTGTGAAATGAGGCTGTCAAATTCTTTCTAGACCACATCACCAGTTTTGCATAGCAATGTTGCAAGAGTGTGTGAATGGGGAGGTGTTTCAGCTGAAACTATTCCACTTATTCCACATAGTGTTAGATCTGCTTTCATGCTGGAAAGGGTAGAGCCTTTTTAGTTGTTAAAACACCAGGCTATCAGTTAGCAAGATATGTTTATTTCCAGTTATCCCAAAAGTTTACTTCTTGACAAAGAATACCACTGACTTTATGAATTTTAAGTATATTGCCCCATGAGGAGCTGGTATACTCATAGGTCAAGGGATCTAAAGTAATACATGCATCAGGTTCTTCAAAAATGGTTGGCCAGTGTTACAGCAGCAAATACTCAAGAATTCCTTTATTTCTTCTAGGTATGATTGATCAGGTTGTAGCTCCAGATGATATTGAAGGCAGTTTGACCAGACTGGTTTTAGTGAATGCTGTGTATTTCAAGGGCTTGTGGAAATCAAGATTCCGACCTGAAAATACCAAGAAACGGCCGTTCTATGGAGCTGATGGGAAGACGTACCAAGTTCCCATGCTGTCCCAGCTGTCTATCTTCCGCTGTGGTAAGCTCAGGGGCTCCCACTGTCACCAACAATGGGTGTAGAAATTGCTCTTTCCTTTCAAGCTCAAACAAGACGTGGTTGTGCATGTGGTGTTTAATCCTGTTGCTTCTTGTAGCTGATATAGATGGATTGTGTTACAGAAGTGTCTCCTGCTGCTCAGGCATGGGCAAGGTACTTAACTGTTACCTTAAGGCTGAGTACTCTGTCTGCTATTGCCTTATCCTTTGCCTTCAAAAGGGAAAGTCTGAAGTACCCAAATTGAGAAATTTGCTAGTTAAGCTTTGCTGTAAGAAAGAAAAGTACACGTTTATAAGGCCTGAGAATAAAGGAAAGCTGCCAACAGGCAGAATGGTAGAGTTTTACCTGGTGGTGAGCTGTATATGAGAGCAAGATTGGAGTAGAATCAGTTTATATTTTACTGCAGATAGAGAAATGGGACTTGCAGAGTCTCCAGTCCTATGGGAGCCAGAGGAGCTGGCTTAGAATGCTGGCTATATCTCCTGAGGTGTGAAACTGCTCTTCAGATTGAGTCACAAGTGAAAAGAAGTTCAGCAGGTTCTGCCAGCCTTCCATCAGAGACTCTCAGAACTGACACCAGCAGCTTGATGTGACTGACAATGTACTACAGAGCTCCAGTTTGCAGCCTTATGGGGATTTTAGTGGTCAAAGTAAGATGGATGCTCTGATTAAAATCTTGTGTTGCATCCTTCTAAGAAGTGCTGCCTGAAAGTTACTTCCATGTGTGCTAAATACAGTCTGAGAAATAGGCCTGAGAATACAGCTTGCTATAAATCTAAAAGAAAGACACACTGTGCTTTTAAGTGCCTAGTTTTACTGTCAGTAGTGCTCAACTAATATTAGTAGACTTATGTTAAACAGCTGTGACTCTGTCCCAAACCTGTGTATTAGAGCAGATGTAATGTAATACTTTAACTGCTGAAAGTGTGAGCTGGAGGAGGTAGGAAAGCCTACTGCAGTATATACTAATTTTGGAGTTTCAAAGAAGTTAATAAATTAAGGTGTGGTTTAGTAAGACTATTATCTTAAAGGGTTTTGACTTCTGATGCTGGTTATAATATCCATTATGTTGGCCTATGTTTAAGCTAGAGACACTATTAAGGCTAAAAAGGAACAAAAAAAATACTGCCAAGTTACTCATTTGCTGAGGACTCATTTGAGATTTTGTATCTCTGGATTTCCTAACACAGGGTTTTTATTTTATCCATGCTTGCAATGGGATCATTAAAAGTTTAAATATCTTAAGTATCTTCAGTCCCATCAGCTGACTGAAGCTAAGCTCCCCTCCTATTCAGTTTGCCTCAGTATGTAGCAAATCAGGAAAGCAGCACTTACCTGTTGGACAGTTTGCCTTGAGTCACTGTCCTGGAGCTGACTTCTGAAACCAGTGTTAGATTTGTAGGCTGCAGCCTGAGAACCACTGCCATAATAAAAAGAATAGTGAATCTGCCAACTTTGACATGATTCCTGCAAAGCACAGGCGCAATAGTGCCAGTTTTGTAGCAATATGAGTTTAGGGCAGGTTTCATGGCCCTTGGCAATAAGATTAAATTTGTAATGAAGCTGTTGATTTTCAGCTTGGGCTGACAAGTACAGATTTAGATGAAGAAAAGGGAAGGATAATAAGATCTTGCTGCTATCCTAAAACCTTGCCTGAAACACTGTCTGTAGTTAAACTGACAAATTTTAACTTGAGACTACTATAAAAAGAATTTTCTTCCCAGCCACATGCTAGAAATCCCACAGTAAGCAAAGGGAGTTTGGAGGAGGAGAGGATTGCTCAAAGACAGTCTTGCTGTAACTTGGATATGTTGCTATCTCCCTCCATCTCACCTAATTGGCCTCTTGCACTGCTTCGAAGTGGCTGCTTTCCAGTCAAAAGACTTCAGATTGCTTCCTAATCAGATCCTTATTAAGCAAGAAAATTAAGCAAATGCAACAGACTACTTCAGACAGGAACCAGGAGGTCCTCCAATAACTCTTGGAGGAACAAGCTTGTCTGCAAAATCTCTTCAGTTTTGAAAGATAGTCTGCTGCTATTCCTTGCTTTTTTTTCTCAGTCCATAGTTGGTTCTGGTACAGCTGAGATCTGAAGCAGAGATCCAGCTAATTCACAGACCTGGTCACTTCTAATGTAGCTGGCTTGCTGCTCTGGGCTGGTGAGATTTGCCTAGGAAACATGTATGTTAGATGAGTATTTGCTCCATGGTATCATCCTGTCTGTGTTTTATGTCATACTAGCATCCATACAGAGCCCATGCCTTTTGAAAGGTTGCCCCAGCAGGAAGTGTGGGACTTTAGAGTTGGTTTTGAGATGTAGGCAAAGCTTTCCTGACAGACTCTTCTAGCAGTAGTTGTGTTAAGGTAGAGATCTAAGGCTATTAGGGCTATGGCTCACTAGTTTGTTCGGGTTTTTATTTTTTTTAGGCACTACAAGTACCCCGAATGAGCTGTGGTACAACATCATTGAGCTGCCATACCACGGGGAAATGATCAGCATGTTGATTGCACTGCCCACCGAAAACACAACACCGCTCTCTGCCATCATCCCCCACATCAGCACAAAAACAATAGGAAGCTGGATGACAACCATGGCAGCAAAAAGAGTGCAGGTTATTTTACCTAAGTAAGTACTTCTATAATCCATTCCTCCTTCAGGGAGTATTTGGGAAGTTATTTATATGTATCTCATCTGATACAGGAGAAGGAATACTTCAGGTGACTTTCCTGCATAATATTGATGCATTCTTTTTTTGTACCAGATTCACAGCAGAAGCAGAAACAGACTTAAAGGAACCTCTGCAAGCACTTGGTATTACAGATATGTTTGACCAGTCAAAGGCAAACTTTGCAAAAATAACAAGTAAGTTTTTTTTGTTTTAATTCACGGTGGTGCTTCATAGTTCTAACTCTGAATAAAGTGCTGCTTTACCAATGCAGTTGTCTGCTTTCTCTTGGCTAAGTGTTGCCATGACATTGGAGCTGGTTTTATGTTGTAGGCAGCCAGGCATGACTGCTTGCTTCTGTTCAGCATTGCAGTGGCTTTTCTCCCTTACCTCACATTACAGCAGTAAATCATGCTGGTCAGCTTCTTAAGATTTGATATTGCAATCTGAGGGTCTCGAGCGTTATCTGAAATCTTTGGCAGGACTTAAACAATACTATACCTTAGTCTGTAGCAAATACTGCAAGTACGGTGTGTAACCTTCCCCAAAGTATCTGTTTAGTGACTGTTTCCTGAGGTGTAAGAAAGCATGTGTGAAAAACATTCACACTTTAAAGGACTGAACCAACTCAGAGCTGTAAATACTGGTATCTGAAAATGGGGTGTGAACACTTTTGAACTCATGGCTGTAAAATGTCATCTTATTTCTCTTCTCTGCTTTTATTAAAATCCTGATTAGCTTCTATAGAACTGTCTAACAAAAAAGCTTACCTTGTGCCGGCTTAATTTGGAAACAAATTCCTGTGTTTCATTGAAAGCAAGGTATGTTGCTAAGTGCTTTTTTTTCCACGGATGTTGAGACACATGGGAGTGTAACTTAAATTCAGATAGCTTTTTTTGGTTTAATTAAAACTAAAAATGCATGTGAGCACCTCTAACTTAAACGATTAATAAGAAAACTTAGTAAGTGGGGAGGAAGGAGGAGTAAGATAGGTTATTCCCTATTTTTGTAATTACTCACTTAGTGACTGTATTCAGAGGTATTGTTCTGCACTGCAGCTTTGGGATTCCAGCAGGATTGTAGCAGCTTTTAGTATTCTGAGCCATGCTGACAGAGCTGCTTAGCTACAAACTACTTCAGGACTCTCTCTGTGAGTTTTACTGAAGGTGCTATTCTCCTTGGGCCTTTCAGGAACAGAAGGTCTTCATGTATCTAATGTTCTGCAAAAGACAAAAATTGAAGTTAGTGAAGATGGAACCAAAGCTTCTGCAGCAACAAGTAAGCAATTGTACTGATAATTGTCAGACTTCGAAAAACTCAATTAGGAGGCTATGGCACTAGGCAAAGATAGCCCACTTGGAGATCCCTGCAGCAATATGCTCAGACTCAGATCGGTTAATGGCTTTTATGCAATTTCTCAGGAAAATCTCAACTTGCCAGTGTTGATCACTGTAAGAAATATTAACAGGCTTACTTCTAGAGAAGTGTTTTCTCATAGCTTAGACTTTATCTCAGGCCACTGATAGCATAGTCTGGCAATCCATGTTACAAAGAGGAGTAAGCTACTACAGCCTTTGGGTGACAGCCTAAGACTTCCAGCTCTCTGTGGGTCTTGTCTTTTTAAATGCTTCCAGTAAGAATATCATGTGTGGCTTTAAATGTCCAAGTTGGTAGGTTTTAGGCATTTGTTTGCACCTATTCAAGCCTATATATATATATACACACATGTATATATGCATATATATCTACAAGGAGACTTTATAGAGTATCTAATGCATTGTGGTGCTTGATTTGTCTCACTCTAAACTTTTTTTTTTTTTTTTTTGCCAGCTGCAATTTTAATAGCCAGGTCATCCCCTCCTTGGTTCATAGTAGACAGACCATTTGTATTTTTCATCAGGCACAATCCTACAGGTAAGCAGCATCTCTAAGTACTTTTTTTGGCTCAGAAGTCGAGTATCAGCTATGTAATAGTGACAAAAGAAGTCTGGAGCCACTGAATAACTACTAAAAAAATTCTTTCAAGTGCATTTTTATGCCTTTAATTTTAGATGATTTTATTGGGAATAAAACTTGAAACATGGAAAAAAAACCAGCTGTCAAGTTAGCAGAAACAAGCATGGCAGGTTTGCAGGTATAAAAAGAAGAATCTTTTATAGTCATAGTTCCCCTGAGTGCAGAGGAAACAGTTCTTTACTGATAATGAATTGGTGAATAGGACCTGGCTTTCTGGACAGTCAGGTAGTGAGGGCCAAGGCAGAATTGGGGGTTGGGCATCTGGGGTGCTGCTCCAGCCTGCTCTGAACATAAGCCAGTGTTCCAATATAGGTCTCACAGCCTCTTTGCACTATGGGCTGGCTCTCCAAGAATTGTCCTTCTGGCAGTGAGGTGTATGATCAGTATGGCAGTTAGTGGGGAACAAGGTGCTGCTGCCAGCACTGGGGGAAGAGCAGGCAGCTGGCAGCAGGCCCCGTCCCAAGGACACACAGAGCATCAACAGGGCTGTGTGTCTCTGGAAATAGGAGCTGACCACCTATCCAAACATGCACTTCCCTGGGCTCACAGACATGGAGGCTGCACAAGACTGATGAGGTGGCTTGGCTGTGCTCTGTGGACTTAGTGGTTTCATGGAAAAGTTTAACTCTATTTACAGAGGATGGTAATCCTTGTTTTTGTTTAATCCCTCAGGTACAATCTTGTTTATGGGACAAATAAACAAACCTTGAATGTGGAAAAGACTTTCTTCAAGAAGTAAACAGGCACACCCCTGTTCTGTTAAATATTTTGTACACTACTCTTTGACTTCACTCAAGAACTAGTTTTAACCACTGACTAGGTTTTGAAACAGGAGTCGACATAGTTCTGGCTTTGTGGGGAAAATACAGATTGAAAACTACAGTATCTCTTCAAAATGTCTAAAAGATTCTCTAAACTACTGAATGGTTACCTATGCTAACAGCTTCTGAGCTTTTTCTGTATCTACTAAGAATTTTATGTATGGCTTTTTGTGAGAGGATTTTAACAAAGAATGATAAATGTCTCTATTAATGTTGGTTTCTTCTTGTGTGTGGAAAAGGTCTAATTTTATAGATACCACCTATCAAGATTACTTTTGGTTCTTGAATATCTTGGTACCTGGATATTCTTGGTAGAAATAGAATAAAAGTTCTAGCAGTTTTTATATAGCGCATGTATCACTGAGAGTTTTAAAACTAATGTGGTGTTCAATACACATCGCATTGTCCTGTCTCATTGTAATGTAAACTTGTCATTGCTAGTATACACTTTCTATTGGATTTAAATTTTATATTTGTTTTTGTACAAAGGAAAAAAATAAAACTGCATTATGAACAGTCAGTGTTGTGGATTGTGGATGTGCTGATACATATTGGGGTCCAGAGCCCTGTGTAATTGAGATTTACTTTTAAGAAGGGTGAAAAGAGCTGAAAACTGCCCCATGAGGACATCTCAGTGCACCTTTGGGGCCTTTCTGCCTGTTCCCTGTGGTGCAGTTTCTATGCACATGGGCATCTCTTCATGCCCTTTGCAGGGCTCTCCTGAGTGCAAAACTTGACAAAAGATAAGCAGAAAATCCCTTTGGCTTGTTACAGATGGTCCTTTGTGGTGCTGCTTCTGTGGCAACCGAGGGATTTGGGAAGTTAAGGTAAATCTTTGGCAGCTCTGAAGGGCACACTCACAGGGAGAAGAGGCTGCTGGTCTCAGGAGAAATTTCTGTAGGCTCAGCCCTGGTGGAAGTAAGTGACTGTAGCATCAGTCTCTTGGTCAGGTAAGAAAACAAGATGAAAAAATACTTCCTGCTGAAAATACCTGAATGTGTTTTGCATGGCCAGTCCAAACCCCAGGCTGAGAGCTGATAATATGCTGCCAGATATTGAGCCAATGTGCTTGCCTCTCTTTGCCTGCTTGAGTTGAACACTGCAATCATCAAGAATAAATCTGTGTTTGATGGGATGTATTAGCTGCCTACCACCCAATACATGTAAGCTGGGAAAGGGATGCTCCTGCTGCATGCTGAGGATAAGTCTCCTGCAATGAGGTGAATAGAGAAAGTAGCATGGCCTCGTTATCTTCCTGTCTTGTTGAAGAGAAACTGAACCCTGCAGGTTGGAAAGGAGGAAAAAAAAGAACGAACTCAAAAGCAACAACCAAAAAATTACGTGGGGGATCATGTAACTAAAGATTCTGGTGCTGAGGAGGAGAGCTCTCCTGGCTAGCCCAGACATACGTGCCTTCAGTTCCTTGCATCTCATGGAGGTAAGGAGCATAAGTAACAGCAGGATAATAGTTACTGGGCTGTAAACAATTAAGTGACATTTGCATTGCATCTGTCTTGGATATGGTTTGTCCTGCAAGAATAGAGAAATGTTGCCTCACAAAAACTACAGAGCCAGGACCTGAGTTGGACTTAATTCACGCACACATATTTTTTGACTACTGGGGTGTAAGACATCTTCTTTGGGCTCTGGAGCAGTGCAGGATTGTATTTCAGAGTAACAGCTGCTGTTTTCATATCAAAATAAAATTGCAATATGAAAATTTTCCAGTTGCTTCTATTTAATGTTTGTGTTAAATATTCAAATATTACAGAGTTGGCATTGAAACTGAACTCCCTCAGGACTTACACACAGCAGCAGTGTCTGCTCTGGGCAGCAAGCAGGTTTGGGATTAGGTTTGGCAAGAAAAGAAATGCAGTGACATAAGCTTTCAGGTTTGCCCTTGTACAGTTTCTGTGAAAACAACTGTCAGTACTTTCTGTTGGTCCTGAAATAATTTGTAAAATAAGATGATTGCTTTAGGGCATGAACAGTGAGTAACTGTTGTTGTTTTTTTTTCTCTAAAGTGGACGCTGAAGAGGGTGGCTTGGCAAAGGTGAATGGGGTTATTTAGGCTACCTGAGCCAGGACTACCTGCCCTAGCTGAGTTGTCAGTAGACTGAGGGGGAATGCCACATGTAGCAGCTACTCCTGGTGAGCTTCCATCTTCTGCAGTACAAGGGTGAAATGTGTCACTGCTCAGGAAAAAGGGGAGTTCAGCTCTGCCACTTCTAGGCAGCAGTTTTTCTCAGTGCTGGAGAAGGAAAGTTAAAATGCATGTTTGAACTAAGATGCTGGTGGTTTTTGTCTATAAACTGGGTAGAGGAGCTTGGGGTGAAGGGAAGTGAGTTAAAAGCCTTGGAAGGTGGGTGTCAGGTTAGCTGCTAAAAACTTCCTCTTTAGGAGTGCTGTAAAAACACTGTGCTCTTCCATCCTGGGAGCTGATTGATATCAAATTTCCAGTCCTGCTTGACAGAGTAAGGAGTCCAGTGTGATGTTTTAACATTAGGGCAGTGTTTACTGTAATCTATTAACCCTTAGTGTAGCAGTCTGTTAGCTGCTCTTGAAAGGCTTTGGGGAATCTGATTACAGTTAGTAGGGGCTGCATGTTAATTTTTTCAAAGTCATCTTCGTCTCTAGGATTGTCAAGTCTAAGGTGAATGCTCATGCTGCTTGATTCAGCCTATTCATCCTTTACTCCCAACTGCTTCACAGCTGGACTTTATCATCCTGGCAAAGCTGAGATTGTTTTGGGCCCCTGAGCCCTTCCCTGTTTGAGGGTAGGAGGGCTGGGAAGGGACCATGAATGTGTGAAGCATAACTTTTTGTAATAATGGATGGGTACCTTCAAGCAGGAGTTGCAGAATTGCTGCTCAGATGGTCTCATTGTCTGCTGTTCCTGGATGTTCTTTACAGACACCTCAGTTTCTCAGGCTTTAAAAGCACAAATAACATCCTTTGTTAACTTTTCTGAGGTGGAAAGCCCTGAGAGACTGATTGCTCTTCAGCACTGAGACTGAAACCTGGGGTAGACAATGACTGTGGAAAATGCTTGTGATTATAGTTGCTTTAGCCTAGAGAATAAGTAGGGAGAAAGAGTTTGGTAAACCAGTGACATGTATTTCCTGAGCCAGGAATGCAATAAAGAAAGTAGTTAGTCAGAAGTAATTAACAGGTAAAATAGTAGGCTATTAATCTGCCAAACCATGTTTTGTTTTTCTAACTTCAAAGAGCTCCAAAAAGGCTGGTTTTCTTTTACAACTTCCACATTTCATTAACACTGTTGGTTTAAAATCCTGTTTGCTGGACAGAGTGGAGAGTGTAGGGAAGGGCCAGTTCCTCAGCCTGTGTAGAGATAACTGCTGTTCTCCCTTTGGCATCACAGCACATTCCTTGCTGGCAGCCTTCTTCTGACAGCAACCTCACCCTTAAAAACATGGCTGCATTGCCTCCCAGCAGCAATGTGGCTTAATAAAGATGAAAAAGAGCAAGAAGTTCAAATATCTCTTTTGTAAGCAACATTTTAAAAACTCTCCCTCATGCTTCAAAGAAACTAAAAGCCCTTTAGCTTAGCCCCACCAGTGTAAACTGAGTGCTTCTATTAGTAATAATAATACCAATACCTGCAGTGGTTGAAACTTGTCTAACACTAATAATTTAATAATTACTGTGGTGCCAAGAAGCTGTAATGGTCTTGTATTGAATGTGACACCCAGAAGGAGATCAGCTCCTATCAAAGGCTGTAGGGGAAACTAAAGGTAGAAGCTGCAGTTACCCTCCTCCCCAAGAGAGGTGCTGGTGACAGAGTGCATTCTCCTTGCTCTTTATTCTGGGCTTGCTGCTATGGCCAGGTGAGCACTGTTCACTTAGTGGATGACACTTTTCTGTGCTGCTGCTGGAGTAGTGATGGGTGTGTATTGCCAGCTCACAGCAGGATGGCAAGCTCAGTGCTGTGCTGTTCTCTCTTTTCTTCAGATCATGCTCAAGTTCCCAGGGATGCTAATTTTTGCTTTCAAGGCCATGGTGAGGATAGCTCATACAGACTGGAGGAAAGACTGAGCCCTGTCTGGGATGCCTGTGCCATGCATTGTGCATTAACACGGTGTCATTTCCATTCCAACATGCTGCCAATGCACGATCAACCCTGATCCAAGGATTATCTTCCCCAAGCGTTTTTGGGTTGCTAAGTCCATGGTATCTCCCTTGAATGTTGGATCTGGACTCCTAATGCACCATGTTCCCTGTAATTAAGTGTATAAGCTCCTGAAGGGTGTTTGTGCAATAGAGGGAGTGAATCAGATGATTTTTTCTTTGGGACACTGAGCACCTGGAGCCTGTGGCCATCAGTTAATTACACTGGCTGTGAGCCACCCTGTCCTAGACAGAAGGGCTGGGTTTGTCTCCTTGGATCACAGGCAGCAATTTTTTCACTTCCAGACTAATACGTGCCAGCTGGTTTGGGATCAGAACAGGTGGTGGAGAAGGGGAAAGACAGGGCTGTATCTTTTGCTGCATCTGACCAACCTGGGCTTTTTTCCCTTCCTGAAATGGTTGAGGTGAGGACACTGCAATTGGCCTGTTCAAGGCTTTGCTGGCAGCTATGTGCCCGTGGGAAGCACTGTCAGTCCCTCTGAGAAGCGGTGCTGACCTCAATGCTCCACCTTGGGCTTAAAAAAGCCCCCAAACCAACAACAAAATCATCAACCAAAAAAAAAAAAAGCCCCCCAAACTCCTCTAAATCCATTCCGAGGCAAAATGATGGCATTTGAACAGTTTTGTTCTATTTTTTTTTTCCTGTTGGTAGCTCTTAAAAGTGTCCCTTAAGCACCAGAGTCAAGCAGAGGGGCTGAACAGGGGATGTTCCTGCCTGGCTGGCCTCTGCACCAGGCGGTGATTCAGCAGGAGGTTCCTCATGTCCTCCTGTCCCCATCTCCCCGTGTGCCCATACCCACGGTTCGTTCCCCATGTCTCCATCTCCCCGTGTGCCCATACCCACGGTTCGTTCCCCATGTCCCCATCTCCCCGTGTGCCCGTACCCACGGTTCGTTCCCCGTGTCTCCACATGCTCCTGTCCCCATCTCCCCGTGTGCCCATACCCACGGTTCGTTCCCCGTGTCTCCACATGCTCCTGTCCCCATCTCCCCGTGCGCCCATACCCACGGTTCGTTCCCCGTGTCCCGGCGGATCCGGCCCTCAGCCGCGAGCCCGGCGCGGCCGCAGCGCCCCCTGGCGGCGCTGAGCGCACGGCGCGGGCCGGGGCCGGGGCCGGTCTCTCAGGGGGGCCCCGGTGCGGGAGCTGTAAAACACCGGGGATCTGCACATCCGCCGCTCCTGCGGGATGGGCGTCCCCACCCAGGAGACGGAAGAGCGTGTAGAAGGATGTACCTCCAAGCCGAAATACCACCACGCGTCTCTGGCCAAGGTCAGCAGGATGATGAGTAGCAGATGATGAGGCCAGAGGGAATGTCTCGTGATAAGAAAGGAAGGTTAAAAAAAGCTCATCATCACTACTCATCAAATAAAGTTTTTGGATAGTAGTTCTTGAAAACATTTCCCCGTGGATATGCCATCCTGGAGCTGCAGGTTCATTCAGAATCCCTGCTGTGAAGCCTTTGTATGTGGAGAACACTGTCTTCCCTTCTTCAGGCAGAGAGCCAAACTCACTTCTGACAACTGGCAGGAGTTAAGCAGGTCAGGCTTAAAAAGCAGAGGAATAAGTGTGTACAAGTTTGAATAATAACCAGAGCATTGGGCAACAAGGTGCCTTTTGGTGTCTGCTTGGATCACAAATTATCATTCTGATTACAGCTATGTCCACTGGGCCAAGCACTGCATTGGTATTTTTAAGCACAGGGAAACCTTGCACAGCAAACGTGGTCAAGGCCTGAAATATTGTGTTTGAAGGATTTTGGATCCAGCTATGCCAGGTAGTTTGCTTAAGTGGTCATTGCCTGTTGTCTTGACTAGGATGATTTGTTAGGCCAGACCTGCAGTAATACTCTTGTCCTCAGTGACCAAGTCACTCCGGAAAAGCAGAGGAAAAATAAGGAAGCAGGGAAAAACTGAGGCAAAACAAAGTGTATCTTTAATCACATGTATCTTTAACGCTTCAAGCTGGACCCATTCTTCCTGTGTCTGTTTCCTTTGCTGTAGAGCCAATCTCCCTTACTGGCATTCTCAGCTACAAAATTCCTCTCTTGGACAGGTAAGGGGAAAGGTAACTGCTCCCTGCCCTCCCCCAGGATCCTGGGGAAGCCTCATCCATCCTCCCTGACTGCAGACGTGTGACATGTTCTATGTCAGCTTATCTAATGGTGCAATCCCCAGCACCCTGCTCCAGGAATTTTGTCTATAGCTCCTCTTGGAGCTCATCTCTTCGGGCTCAGCTCTGCCTGAGGCATCCAGAGTGTGAATAGCTTCACCCAGCTCCCAGTGAGGCTTTTAAGTTAAGCCCAGTGCGTGTCAGCTATAGCCAAACGCTGGTGTTCAGGTGTAAGACCAAAAACCAAGCACCGAGGGGAGGAATTCTGCTGTTGGTTACCCAGCTACGTGGCCAACATTCCCATGCAGTGGACACAGAAACTAACAGCATAATCCAGCTGCTTAAGAATTTATCGGATGAAGGATTACAGCTGCTTTAACAGACAGAAAGGAGCTAATGTATTTCCTGTGACTACACATCCTGCCTCAGCCCATATCCCTCCGTTAATTACTCCAGGGGGAACAGCCTTTCCTTTGCTGCCTTGTGGTGGCCCCATGCCAGCGGGGATGGGCAGCGAGCTGAGCTCCTTGAGCCGGGGTCACGACAACGACTTTTCCTGGACAGAGCCCACGGGACAGCACAGCCAGCCCCGCGGCCCAGGGCACAGAAACGTGTTTGAGCCCGGGAACATCGGAGGGGACACGTCCCACCCCGGGCAGGTGGCCGGAGCCCTCACCGCCACATTGATTTCTCCGCTCTTCTACGAAATACGGCCCGAGGCCCTTCTATTCTAGCGAATACGGCTGACGGCGGCCCGCCCCCGCCCGTGACGGCAGCGGCGCGCGGTGGGGTTGCGCCGCTACTCGGGACACCTCGGCCCGGCGGGGCGGCGCCGCTACACGCAGCGTTACGGGCCATGGCTGCCGAGATTCACTCGCGGCCGCAGAGCCGCCGGCCCGTCCTGCTCAGCAAGGTCGAGGGGCACCAGGACGCCGTGAGCGCCGCGCTCCTCATCCCCAAGGAGGACGGCGTCATCACGGCCGGCGAGGACAGGTGACCCGGGGCCCGCTCCCCGCCGGGCAGGGCCGGGCCGCGGGGCTGGGAGCCGGGGGCAGCGGGGGCTGCTGAGGGAAATCCGTGTGCGCGCCGTGCCTTTGCCGGGGGGCGCGCAGGGACTGCGTGCTGCAGCCGTGAGGAAATCCGCGGAGCCGCGGTCCCGGGAAGGAAGATGCCGTCAGCTGTGAGGGAGGATTGGCTCGGCCCGCCCGGTGCGGGACGCGGGGCTGACACTTCCCCACCGGCGGGGAGAAGCTGCTGTACTCCGTGCGCGCTGTCCTGCGGAGCAGCTGGAAAAGCACAGCTCGTCCTGGGTGTGAATGGGTCCTGCAGAGGTTATGAGCAGAACCAGGAGTGCGGGAATATGTTTCCCTCGGCCTTCCGCTCTGGTGGCTGATACTTGCAGTGTGTCGCTGCTTCCCCTGCCTGTCAGGGGAGTTGGAGATCCCCGAGCTGCTCCGGTCTGAACGAGCCCATTCTGATGGCTCGGGGTGCGGGTCCCAAACCTGCTTCCCTCTGGCTGAAGCCGCTCGGGGAGAGAATTGGCAGAGCTGAGGGGAGAGGCGTGATGAGCTGCTGAGCACCGTGCTTTCTGCTTGGAAGGGAAAGTGTCTTCAGAGTCTAACCCTGGTTCTCGGCACTGGCTCGCATGGCATGGGAAACATCTACCACAGGAGCTGGTAATGTGGTTAGGCAGACAGAGGAACTCAGATGAAAGGAAAGTGGAAATGAGGAAGCAGGTAGTACAGAGGGTTGTGGCCAGAGAGCGGTGAGGGGTCTGCAGTGTATAGCGAGAGATGGAATTTCACCCGTGCTATGTGGAAAGTGACTCTTAAATGTGAAGAGGGGTGGGATATGCTTCTTAAGAAACTGTCGCCCCATTTGAAAGAACGATATTAAAAGTATAAAAGTGCAAAAGTCTTTGAGGTGTAGCTTGGTGCAGGAATAATTTTACTGTTATACTATAAAACTTTAAAAACTAAATTTGCATTAATATTTGCATGAATTTTTGTTTGAAAAGCTTGACCTTGTGAGAAATAGGAGGGTGTAAGTGCTGAAAATCAGCAGAACAACGGTGTTATCTGAACTGGTTTTTTTGGCATTTATTTTTAGGTCAAAAATTGCAAACAGATCAGTTGCCTAGTTGGTTCATGCCATCCCTTCTTATGGAGAGGGCTTTGTGCAGTATGTGTTGGATAACAGCTTTTGGATGGGAACAGGCAGTGTCTTTTCCTTCTAATCACTTAAGTGTGATTGTGTTTTTGTTCAGTTTGCTTTGATGGGCTTCCTGAAGGAGACAAGAGGAAATAGTGATTTTTAAGCCTCCCAATCAGAGTTCGGCCTTCACAGAGTTTCATGGTAGAGGCTTGCAGGGGCTTGCCTGTGGCAGACAGTGCCAGCGTTTAAACTCAATGTCTGATGCCAAAGGTTAAGCAGTTTGCATGCTTAGACTGCTGATAAGAGCCAAGGATGGAGCTGCATCTTTATCTGGGCAGGTTTTGATGTCAGATACAGACCTGGGCAAGGAGAGCAGAGCCACCGCCCATGTTTGGTGTGTCATTTCCAAGTGAGTTTGTGGACTCGTGGCTGCATTTGTGTCACCCGCCTTACTGTGAGAAATTCCTTATCTCTTTAAACTTTCAGAAACCATTGCAGTGTAGTACCTCTAATCTGGGATGCCTCCTACAGTACATCAAAGCTTTCACCTGCAGTTCAACATGTTGTCAAACAGTGCTCCCCTGTTTGTTCACTATGAGTGGGGTGTAGGTGTTAATACTGCGTAACTGATTATGTTGCTGGCAGCAAAGTGCAGAGTACAAGGTGCAAAAGAGCTGCTGTGTGTACTGAGAGCAGAGCTAAAGTATTTTTTATTACATCTTAATGCAGCTAAGGCTGTCAAGTATTTCATAATAACCAGCCAGAGGAATGTGTTTACAAGTTGGGTAGCGAGGAAAACATTGGTGCACAAACATTCTCTACGAATGTTGTAGATTATTCTCTCATTAGAACTACTCATTGTAGTTCTTTCTATTTTAAATTGTATTTCCTAGAATGAAAAGTAATGGTTTTATTTTTTTCAGAGGATACAAAAAATTTCGTAGTAGATCTGTGAATACCAACAAAATTCTATGGGTTTTTTTAAAGTTTTAAAGATGAAAAAAGGAGCAAGAGTACCTGCAGGAGACAAAGAGTTAATTCTCCCAATCGGATTTTTCAGCAGGACACTTGCCATCTGTGAAGCTTTCTCAGAACTTATCTAGAAAGGATGATTAACTCTGTGTCCCTGTTGGCATCTTGTCTGACCCTGGCAGCAAGACAATGTTGGGAATTGTTGCAGTGTGTCCCTCAGCAGACAAATAGCTAAGGCAAGAGGAGCGGTTTCCAGCTGCAGCTGGGAATGCTGAGGGATGATAAGCTGTGTACAAGACCCTAAAGGTGAAAGTGATGTATTTACTACAGGTTAACAAGAGCTCTGGAGTCACTGGCACATTTCAATGCTGGTGTTAAGTGACCATGAGTAGCTGCTTAAAGAACAGTGTTAGCTTTTGTTGGTTTTTTGCTTATGGAGCTTAAATATTGGTCAAAACAATGGTTTTAGTTTTAGCAGAAATTTGATAAAAACTATCAGCTGTGTCTTTGAGCTTCCATTGCAATGTGATTAAACCAGATTCCTAATGCTGTTTTGGGAACAAGATCAATAACAGTATAAATATTTTTGATTTAGTTAAACTACCAGAAAGAGGCAGTATTCTGTTCTTGATAGGAAAACAACAGTCAGTGGTTGATTTTTGGTAGGAAAGCAGTTGCTGGTGGTTTGAAGGAGTTAGGAAGATGCAGTGCTGGGAACAGGGCTGATGTAGCAGTGCTGGTATTGTAACAGGTTTGGATTTGACTGTCTTTCATCACTTCTCCCTCCTTGGCACCTGTGCTGTTGGCTTTCAGAGGGCAGCTTGTGTAGCAGGAGCACAAACACGGTTGGAACACTGCATTGTCTCTGCTCTCAAAGCAAGATTTTTTCTCCCAACACTGCTGGGTGCTTACTCTGTAAATGAAACAGCAATTGAGAACAATAAAAACTCTAAGAAATTGGTAAGGCCACAGTCAGTGTTGCTTGAAGATGGTTTTTGAGTTTTTTAATATTACATTAAAAAGGCCTATGCCAAAACCCCTTTGAATTGTGCTTCTCTAAATGTGCATGCTGTCCAGCTGAAAGCAGCTTCTGGTTCAATACTGGATGTTAGGGAAGTTTGGAGGTAATTTTTAATCTGTTTTTAAAAAGTCTTGCTTCCTCCTGCCACTCTCAGAGACCTGAGTCTAGAACTTAAAAAGTCTGTATCTATCTCTGGTGCTCCTTTATGAGTTTCAGCATTTTTACATCCTTACTGAGGCTGCTGTCAAACACCTCTGTGTCTTTCTAGACCCTTAGTAGGGAGTGCTTAAAGAGAAGTGAGTGGTAATCAGCTCTTCTCAGGTACTGAGCACAGGATTCTTCTTTAAATAAAGACCAAGTTTTGAGGAAAGTGCTGAAGAATCTAAGGCAGTTGTCATAACAAAGCAATTGAGTGGCTGTAGGAGATTGTGGGTGCAGCATTACTGGAGGACTTTTCTAGTCCTTTAAGAACTAATATTTCTCAAATTAATTTGTCCTAACATAAGGAGATGCATCACAAAAACAGGTCAGTAAGAGAGAGAATCAGGGAGAAGTAGCATTTTGGCACAGGTCACTTGCTGACTACTGTGAAATGATCTCTTCAAATTTTGCTCAGTCAGAGTTTTGTATAATTAGATATAAAGCTGTCTGACAGCTTATCTTTACAAGCATGAGGTGAGCAGAGTCTAAATCTTATTTAAACCAAAATAAGAAGCTTTCAGAAGTTAATTTTGCTAACTCTTGCAGCTATTTCCTTAGGCTTTTGACTTCACTGAGGGACTACATTGTTGATGGTCAACACAGAAGTTATACTCCCACTAAATAATTTCTTAGAAAACATTGCTTGCTTTACTCTAATTCAATTTAATTAACCACAATACTGAGAGGAAGCTAAGTCTGCTTTTGAAAAAGCAATGCATGATTTTGATCACCATGATAACTTATCATGTAGTTTTTTTAAAATAAAAAAATAATTACATACTTCACCTAGAAGTGAAAGAGTTGAATTATTAAGGGTGGAAGCCACCATCTGAGATGTTCAGAACAGTTTGAGTATGACAGAGCTGCTTTTAAAAGTAAGTTAAAAAGCCGATAAAGGTGCATAGGTGCTAACCTGGGCTATTAGGTAGACATTAGAATGACTTGAAAACTTTGTTTTTCCATGTTACCAAGAAATAGCAACTGCTCTTCTGAAGAGGTGACTTACTGATGCAAGGCAGGCTGTTGATTATTGTAAAGAGGAAGTCAGAGCTTTTAAGAGACAGTCTTAATGCAAAATATTTAGTGGACTGGGCTAATGTACATATGCCCCTAAACTAGTAAAAAAGTAACTTGATTTAAAAGTGAAAAATCATTGTTTTGAGACAGTGTATGCTCAGCTGTATTGCGTTCAAGTTTTTGAGAAGTATTACATTAAAGGTGAGCATTGTCTGCTTTATTTTTGAGTGGTCATTAAAAAAACCCAACCCTTTAAATGGATTGCAAAATTAAAATGCTACTGTTGTATCTTCAGCAGTAAAAGTTCAGAAAAGTTCTGCTTGTGGTATAAGAAACTGGTTCCCTCTTGTGCTCTTTTTGTTAAACTCTTTACTGTCTGTCCTACATGATGTTTAATTAATCAGTCTCCCTATATTTTTCTAGAGAATTCTAAATAAATTTTATTAGCTAACAGTAAATAGAACAGCACAGTGAAATCTCTTGACAGTGTTTGCAGGTATATTTACAGATCATTTAGGAATGAGGAAGTTGGATTTAAACAGTAACAAAAAGGCAAACAATAGTTTGGAGAGGAAATTTCAAGAGGACTTAAATTGACCTTAACACTGTCTACATGTGTGCTCTTAACTTCTTGATGCAGAGTCCCTTCAATGTGTCTGTTGTAGGAATGTTTTTAATTGACAATAGCTTTCCACTTCCTTGCTGATCCTCTTATATCCCTCCTCCCAGGATCTGACAGTCATCAGAGAAGTATAATGCTAAATGTTCTTAAGACCACTTATCCTTTCCTTCCAAGAGATGATTCTGGAAGGTTGCAAACTAAAGCCAATTTTGTAAAGAATCTTGGCATACTGTCCAAGTCATCTTGTCAGCTTTTCAGTTTCCATTTGACTGGCTCATCAATCCTATCATATTTAGGGCAGAGAAGCAGTGCAAACCAACAGCAAGTAATGTTGCTTGTCCTTTGCATTCCTACATGAGGGATTAGAGGAAATAATACTGAGTTAGATATGCTATTTGCCATGGATTCTTAATATTGGGATGGGGATGTCAGTAATGTGCTGGTCTAGAAGGTGAGGTGCTTCTGTTATTAATATTCAGTATCTGGCTTGCTGAAGGGTGAGTTACACAGAGATGCTGTAAAAATTAAAAAGTTTGGACTTCCATAATGAAATGAATTGCAATTTTTTTAAAATGTATCAAGACACTTAATCTGCTATAAACTATGGTTTGCTCTGCCAACGATAGAAAGTTTCTGCAGTTTGAATTTGACTTATATCAACCAGAGCCAAGAAGGAAGTAAAGGGATGCAATTTGTAGCAATTAGTGAGGTGAGCTGAAATAGTATTTCCATTTCATAATTTCATAAATACATTTCCCTTACTAAAACTCCATGTATAAATAGTTTTGAAGAAAACTTTACCAAATCCAAGGGTGCCTATTCTTAGTGCTAGTATTCTTGTTATGTTAGAGCAGTATTTGAGTACTGTTACTCCTGTGATGTCATTCCTCTGTTATATTTGAGTAGCACAAAAGCTAAGGGCAGAGCTGCTCCATAAGTGAATGAAGTGGTTGAGATGCAAGGCATGATGCACTCACAGCTGGCTTCTCCCTGCTCTTCCCATGGCACAGGACAATCCGAGTGTGGCTGAAGAGAGACAGTGGGCAGTACTGGCCCAGCATCTATCACACCATGGCATGTAAGTACAACATGGATGTGGCAAGTGGTGGCCAGGCATCGTATGGCTTTTGTACCTGTGCTGTGTGTAGGAATGCCGCCTCCTCATTTCCCCAAGGGTTGGATTCCCTCAGTGATCTTGATTTTGGAGCTTTGCAGCAAATCTAGCTCAGACTTTTTATTTGAAACTAGCTGCATGGTTGGCAAGATCTGTGGCAGTGTTTTGTCAGAACCACATCCTTCACCAGGTAAATCATTGTGCATCTGCAACTGGACGTGCCTCAAGTGATGGCAAATAACTTGTCTGCCAACTGAGTGAGCTTTTTTTTAACCACTAGCTGAAAGCTGAGACATAAGAATACTCTCAGTTTTCCAAGGTGTGCATTTTCCTCTTTCAGGGCTGCATTTGAGATCATTTTAGTGAGCTCAAGTTCTTAAGTGCAACCAGCTGTTCAGCCTGTGTAAAATTCCTTTTGCTGAGTTGCACCTTGTGGCAGGAAATCATGTTTGCATATGGTTCCTGTTGGTATATCTGTGTTACAGTAGTCATGTTCCTGTCCTCAGCTTCACACATGGGAATTGAACTGTCTTTCCAAGGGATGTTAGCTATACAGACTAGTTTCTGTCAAACTACTTAAGCAGCTTTTGTCCTGAGTGAAAGAATTGACTTTTATTAGAGTCATGTGTGTCCTAATACCTCTATTTAAATACTGTCATGTGCTTTTTTTGACAGCACCGTGTTCTGCCATGGCTTATCATCACGACAGCAGACGGATATTTGTTGGCCAGGATAATGGAGCTATCATGGTAAGTTGCTGTGACTTTCCTTCTGAATGTAGGTTAGAATTGCTCAGATTGTCCATGTGTTGCTGGCAGCTGATAGTCTGTTTTCTTTCCATTCATTTTGGAATGCAGCTACTGCTAAATGGCTGAGCTTCTTGGCAGTTCAGCTGAGATGTGTGTGGGAGGACTGCAAAGCAAAGTTCTTCTGGCTAGATGTGAGCCAGGTAGCCTCAAGAAGCCCTCGAGCTGCTAGTGCAGCAGTGGACCCAAACAATTCCATTTTGCCAAGGAGCTCTTTGGAGGGGAGTACAGTGAGCTGGGCAGAGTGCCACCGTGGCACTCTGCAGTGGTTTTGAACTGCAGTTGGTTTGCCCCTGGCCAGGAGTATGGATCTGTCTGTCCTGCCATGCACACATCTCTCTATTTGCTTGCTGCAGATCTTCTTAGGATGTAGAAATTTCAGCACTAGCTCTAAGAGGCTGGGTTCATCTCTTGCTGGGAATTCTTTCTTCTCTCTTTCTCAACTCTTGCTGTAATTGCTGTCCCTGTCTTGGAGAGCATACACTTGGCAGAACAGAAACTGGGTTTTATTTTTGCCCCCTTGTTAAAGGAGGGGAATCTTGTGACTCTCAGATGCTTTAATGGTTTCCTTTCTCTATGAAAGTAAGGTCAAAATAACAACTGCCCCATAAGGAGCCAGGGTACTGCATGAGTGTCATAAAGAGTGATTCTGCAGATAACTGCTGTGAATAGCCTACAAAGAGCTGCATAGAATTCTAGTGATAACTACTGGAAAATTCAAGTTGAGACTTCTGAAATTTCATTAAGTCTAATGGATCAAACAGAGAACTCTGTCACTTAAACCTGTCCATTGTGAAGTCACAAAGATGCAAATCCTAAGTACTATAAGATACAGTTTTGATTGCTCCTGCTGGGGACAAATGAGATCTTATCCTTTCCTATAATCTCGCTTCAGCAAACTCAATTCTGAAAGGATGTTCCCTGTTGAAAATTCAGTTCACTTAACACCTTAATTTACAGTTGGTATTTCAGTGTGCTTTGCTTCAGCCTCAGAAGCTGCCTGTTTTTTGTGAGATATAATAGTGCTATGCAAATTTTGGTGTGTGAGGTCGCTGCTTCTTTTTGGATATCAATGTTGCTTATGCTACTGTAGTATCTTCTAACAATTTCACTTTACTTTTAGGAGTTTCATATTTCTGAGGACTTTAATAAGATGAACTTTGTGAAGACCTATCCAGGTAAACTGCTTACCATCTACACTAACATTTGTGTTAAGGGAAGGTATCTACAATGCTTGGGAAACTGGTCACAGTGACAGCTTAATCAAATCCAGATATGCTTTAACTCTGACTTACAGTTGACACTTAGTTGGGGGATAACTGCCACAAGAAAAATGTTTTGTCAGACAGCTGAGTCCAAGTTGTAGTCATTATCATTAAGTTCACAAAATCACTAGCCTGCAAGTGTAATGAGCCAGAACTAGTGAGGTCAGATTTTGCTCTTCAGCTGGAGTAGTTGTACTACATGTGTTGGTGTAAGAGCTTTCTAAAGGTGCATTTGGTATTTGCATTTTCTGTCCTTACTTCTTGTAATCAATGGGCTTGGTTCCTCCTAGCTCAAGGTAAGAGTCCTTACCTTTTCTGTCATCCTAGGAGTGCAGCAGGGATGAAAAAGAGCTGACTAGCTTACTTTTCCAGTGTGTGGGAAACAGAGTTTGTGTGATTGTTCTAACAGTTATAGAGATACTAATTTCAGCATTTGTCTACACATCCTTTAGAGAAATACAAAACTCAATTGTTGGTTAAAATTGGAATATTAATAGGAAAGGCCTGAAGGAAGCTCTTGAAGACTGCAGATTATGTAGCACAACAAAGTGCAGTTTGTCTTGTGACTCCCTGACACCGATAGAAGCAGTGTTCTTGCTTGGGAGAGAAAGACCTTGTTCTTAAAGCAACAAAACCTCCCTTTATCCTAAGGGAGATGATCTGACAATTTAGTCAAGGGAAGTACTTGCATCTTAAGGGGCAGGGGAGGCTTCTTTCTAGAGCACATGTAGCTTCTTGCTTAGTGGCAGCATTCTCCGCAAAGCTGGGTGGGATTTGGTTGCAGGAAGCAGTTTGAGTGCCACGGACTAGATATCCTTTCAGGTGCTTAGAATGATGCATGTGAGCATAGCTCTCTGAGGTTAGGAAAAGATGCATTTAATAAAGCAATTCAGGGTTTTAGATGTGTTGCTCTACTCCCCAGAAGTCCTGAGCTGACTGGAGGAAGCTGAGGGTTTGCCTGTTCCTTTGCCTTGGGTATCTGGGCTGATCTCAGCTTCTCTCTCTCTGGGAGAAAGGCTTTCATCAGCTGACTGATGGGTTTGGTTCACTTGAGCTATTCAGAAGGTAAATCCTAAACAGAGCTATGGGAACCTTTTCATCCAGCCTAGATATAAGTATAATATAATGATAAAAGATTTCCCTGGGGCATTGCCTAGATATCATCTTCAACCTCTGTCTGTGTGAATTAGAATGGAAGTACACAGCACTTTGATTTTTGGGGAAAAATAGCCGGAATCTTTTTGTTCTCACAGCTCACCAGAACCGAGTGTCTGCTATTACTTTCTGCCTGGCATCAGAGTGGCTCATCAGCACAGGTCATGACAAGTGCATCAGCTGGATGTGCACCAGGAGTGGGAGCATGCTGGGGAGACATTACTTCACCTCTTGGGCTTCGTGTCTACAGTATCCTTTAAAAAATGATTGCTACCCTGAAGCTGGATGAGTACTTTGTTCCTTTACCTCAACTTTTCATGTGTAACTAGAGTGACATCTCTTGCAAGTCTGCTAATCCTTATTCTCATTAGAAGTGTAATACCTTTATTTCTGTTAGTGGTTATTAGATAGTAGAAGAGACCATGAGCTGCAGAAATCTCAGTCTGTACTAGTTCCTCATTTTGTGGTGTCTGTAGCATCTTGTGGCAGTGGCTGTATCTATAGCCTGGCTCATAGACTTCCTAGGCAAGTCACTTTGTGCAACAGATTCCAGCGTGCCTTTGAGTCCTTCTAGAGCATAAAACATCATGAAAACCCTTTGGACTTCTTTAATTTTTCTGTCTTTGCTCAAGTTAAATCTTTTCTATCTTTAAGCTACCAGGTGTATTGAAACTTTATTCACCGGTAGTAATTTGTCTGTGTACAATTTGCTTTCTGGAAACTACATTTAACTGCAGCATTTGCAGCTTAGACACTCTGGTGGTTTATTCAGCTGTAAGTACTTCAGGGCATTCTTTACCCTGTGTAAAAGACTTACAAACCCAGTAACTTGAAAGGTAGTTCACATATCAAAGCTGTTGAAAGCAAGTTAAATACTTGAAATTCTAAAACTATTTTTTAGCTTTTGTTAATGGTGGCAGTTGAAGGTTTTGAAGTAATTGGTTGCTCTATGAGGTTTAATGGCAATAATGTTTTAGAAGTAGCAAGATTCAAAAGCTGAAACAGGTCAACAACATCTCTTGAAAACATGAAGCCCTCTCTAGTGTTTGCCTCTGTCCTGGTAAGAAGCTGAGGAAAGCTCAGTTGCCAGCTGCATGTCTGGCCTTCTGAGGTCTCCCATCTGTGTAGACCCTGCCTTACTGACTGAGGAACTGTCAGGTTTTTACTGTTGTACTGCTGCTCTTTTTTAGAGTCCAGGGGAGTTTTGTCCCACAAAACATTCTGTGTGCAGCTCACCTCAGCTGAATGCAGCCCAGAATGGGTTACAGCAGGACTGTGTGTTGGAGACCAGCTCACAGCAGTCTGGTGAGCAGTCTGACACTGGATTCAGTGGCTTCTATAGCTAATGCTATTGCAAATAACGACACAGTTTATTATTAAAATGGAGAAAAGAATATGACCTTTTGTATCAATATAAAAATAAATTTCCACCGTAGAACTTGACATTTGAAAATCCATTGTAATTGATCTGCCTTTGGACTTGTGTTTGGAAGAACCAGCTTGCTGGTGTGTGTGCTAGGTGCTTGGTCTCCCCATGGGGAAGGAGGTTCTTTAGAAGTTGTTTGTTAATGATCCTATGTGTAAGCTTCTGAAAAACACAGCAGAGTGCCTATTCTTTACTGGATTAGTGGGGATAAGGCAAGCCTGAACTTCCAAGATGAAGAAAAGATCACATGTTCAGGGAGTTAGAGGATTTGTTGAAAGTAAATTGTTTATCTCAAGATCCTGAAGGCTTAAGAGATTTTGGAATGTCATCAGATAGCAAAGCCTCTGTGTTTTCACTTAGGGTGGTGGGCTTTTTGGTAGATTGTCTTTTTAAAGTTAGCCTTTTCTGTTGGATACTAGAGGCTACTTTTCTAGCCGCTGCTTGTGGTTTTTTGTGGTTCCAGGAGGACACCTAAGTTTATACACAGCTCTTGGGTAATGTGGTGTCAGCTGCTTGGGTCTTTCATAGCTCTTGCTTATATTCTGAATAGCAAAAGTCTTCTAAAAGCAGCAAATTATCTAGCTCCATTGATTTGCCATGCTTTGGTTTCTGGAGTTCATAGTTGCATCATGGCAAAAACCAAGTATCAGAACGTTATGAGGTGTAATGCTTTTCCCAAGGTGCCACCTTGTTAATGGATCCCATGTTAGGGTGTGGTGTGGCTTTTATCTCAGTGTTAACTGGCAGGATCCTTTCTGAAATTAGTTCATTTTTCAATACCACACTCAAGGACCTGCATTGGTAAACTGGGAAGTCCAAAGAACAGGACAAGAAATGAGACAGTCTCACCTTGGCAGTAGCCAGAACATTGGGAGTGTACTTTCAATGTAAGGTGAGCTCGCTGTGGAGGGTCAGCATCCTTGTATCTTGGTTTTCCTCTCCTAGGGGTATCAACTACTGACATGCTAGAAAATGAAGGGTTTATTGGAGAAGATACTAGGTAAGACTGAATGCTGCCCACTGTCCAGTGAGCTGCTGTAATGGTTGCAGAGAGCTCTGCACTGCAACAAGTAGTCTGATGAGTTTTGGCATCTTGTAGACAAGCATGAGTGTGTTCTGTAAATACCTGCTAGCAATGTGCTGAAGCTACTTGGCTTGCCTTAAACTGGGGCAGGGACTGTCTTAGGGCTTTCTCCAGTGGCTTTCTGAAACTCTTCTCACTTGCTTTCTATACAGTTTTACTTGCACGTGTAGGGAAGTGTGATGAGAAGGAAGGAATCAAAAAGGTTTATTAACAGTCGTCAACCACTTTAGAAGTAATTGTGTAAATATTTATCTGGCATATTAAAATGTTCTTTTCCAATTTTTTAGACTCTCTGGCCGACTGTTTCAGTCACATAAAATACTCTTCGAACAAATGAAGCTTCTCCTTGACTGGTGTTCAGATATGATCATGAAACTCAGCATGCATTTGTTGGTGATTATTCTGGACAGATCACTCTTCTGAAGCTTGAGCAGAATACCTGCTCAGTTATCACAAACCTCAAAGGGCACGAAGGTAAAGTAACTTGTCTTAAAGCCACTTGTCCCAAAGACTTACCTCTTTGTAAGTTCAGAGATGTTCTGTTGCATATCTGCCTCTTATGGGTAGATACTGAATGAAAAACCAGTCCAGGGCAGTGGTTATCATAAGCTGTTGAAAGCTGTACTTGACTTCCTGTTAAAGAAGGAGCACATTCTTGCTGAAGGGAAATATTTGCCTTATAAATACCTACAGGTATTTTTATTATAGATAAAAAATAAAAGTAAACATCTACATTCAGTTAAACGCAAGTTATCCACTAGATGGCCACCTTTATAAGCTTTAGTCTCCTTAACAGTGGGGAAACTGCCTGGTCTGAGGCAAATGTCTCATCCTCTATAGTACAGCTGAAGTCCTTATATCAAATGTAGAATCAAGTTGTCCATAACATTATACAGATCCACTGTCTGCTGCAATAAGTAAGAAAAGAGTGCAAATCTCAGAATAATGTGTAACTTAATAATATGCTGAGAAAAATAACCAAGACAGTGCCTTTTCCCATGTGGCACTGGCAACTTTCAAATCAGCTGACAGTTTGCATGTGGGTAGGGATGAACTACTGGGTCATGAGTCTGACCCACTGCAAAAGGCTGCCTTGTTTAACAGCTGGAAGTATAGAGTAGGCTTTGTTAAAGCTGGGTAGACTCCTGATCTACAGATGACTGTAAAATGATACAGTTGGTTTTGAATGCAGGAGGCAAGCTGAGATTTTCAACTGATAAATGTCTCTTCTACTTTCAAGGAGAATTTCTGTTTCTGTTTAGAGCACAATCATTCTCTTGGCCCTAGAGACTCCTTTGCCACGCTATACTTTTGCACTGGTCTGTGTTCAAATGCAACCTCTTGGTAGATGTTGCAGTTAGTCTGAAAGCAGTATGTGTGTGTGGCACTTTCTTGTAGTGTGTGTTCTGTCTCTTGAGTTGTGATGGGCTTCTAAAAACCAACTTCAGCAGTGCTGTCCACACAGCAGCCAACTTTGGCTCATATATTTCCACATGGGGACTATGATCCTTAAAACAAGAATTGAGCTAGCATAAAAGATGATTTCAACTGGTATAGTACTAGTTATTTAATCTTTTTTCCTTTTCTTAAAAGCAAATCAGATTATGTGTAACCTTTTTTCCTCCACCATATTTGTGTAATATTTTCAAGATCTAGTAACTCTAAACTTAAATGGCATCTAATTCTTCTTTGACTGTAGTTGTGTTTGACAGAGTTCAGAAGTCTGATTTCATCTTGTTTGCTTTCTAGTTCTTGCAAAGTGTGACTTCATAAGCATAAGCAGTGTTTGCTTTGCAGTTTAAATGGTTTCAGAGTTTGTTCTGAGCTTCCAGAATTCACCATGTGTAACAGCCTGCTCTGTGTAATGCTGAGATAATACTCAAAGTTTATGCCTTTTTGGTGCACATGCTATTCCCAAATTGGTCAGTTTGAAAACAGCATAGCCCTAAAGGAAGCAAAAAAAAAAAAAAAAAAAATTCTCTTGCTTCAGAGTATTGGAATGAACTGATTTGGGCTCTAATTACCATTCTTGGTTTCAGACTAACAAGGCTTTTGATGACAACTGAGCAATGGAAGGATTCTTTAAAGGGAAGAATCTCTGCAAGGGAATAAAATGTCCCAACTTCTCAACTATAGGTGGCATGAGTAACAAAATGACTCCTTTAGTCTCCTAGCTACATTACCGTGGCTGTGGGTTTAGTATAGTGCAGCTGCTGTCAGATGACTCATTTCTGTGTATCTGTAATTCACTGTCACACTGGGCCTTCTGAAATCTAGTTTTGTAATTTAGTGAGTAGTGGCAGATTTGCTAACAGCAGTGAAGTTGTCACTTTGTTTCTTAGTCCAACTATGTTAAGGTTGTAAATGGTTATGTGAGGGAGTTGCTTTACCTGAGAACACTGCGAGCTGTGCTGCAACCACTGACCAAGCACCTCACTGTGTTGTAGATACTGGCTTCTGCTGGCAAGTGTTAGTACTTCTATCTCCCAAAGTTCACATAGCAACTCTTAAAATCACCTACTTGAATACAAGGGGCAGAACTCAGACTTCCTGGCTTATCTATATCTGTCTTCTAAGGGACTTCTGTTCTATTGTTCAGTACTCCTTGCATCTCTGTCAGGACTGCACTTTGCTGTTGGATCCTGCTTCCTTTACCTTAAGGCTTGCAATATGTTACTGGAGTAAGGCAGTTCTGCATGTTTCTCTTTAATGCTCCAGGAGGGCATCAGTGTGTTGGGGAGCCAGTCCCTTACATCTAACTGCAGAGTGTTCTTTCCTAGGGAGTATCACTTCCCTGTGGTGGGATCCTGTGCAACGGCTGCTCTTCTCAGGTGCCTCTGACCACAGCATTATCATGTGGGATATTGGTGGAAGGAAGGGGCGAACGCTGCTGCTCCAGGGACATCAGTATGTAATGGAGTCTTACTTTTCATACATGTCCTGTAATAAACACACAGTCCCAGGAAGACTAAATAACGTGGCAAGATATTTGAATCATTGTGAATAATGGAGAAAATTACTCTCTGCAGAACCCTGAGTACTTTGAAGGGGGAAGAAGGATAATCAGTACTAGGAAAATCTTGCTGATAAATCTTTTTTCTTATTCACCTTTAATATGTTATTACCATGGTTTAGAAGTAACACAGAAGTAGTTATAGAAAGATGTGGGTAAAAATCCTAAATCATCTGGTTTGGCCTTTATGTAAAAATTGCATATGTCTGTATTGTAAATACTGCACTGAGTTACCTATGAGAGGGGGGCTAGAACCTTCATGTATAAGCATGTTCTTGTACACACATAGAATAAGCTTCAGTATGTTCTTGTTCTCTGTCTTTCTAGCAGAGGTGATAACTGATTGGCTGAATTAAAAGGGTAGTCTCTCAACTTCAGAAAATATCATGTCTCCTCTATTCTGAAGTTGAGGTAGTTGTCTCAATCAGCTCTTAATTTTTAGAGACCCAACACTAGCTGCCATTTTTAAATGCAGGGCTCTAATTCAGTCTGACAGGCAGTTCACCACTGAAGATATATTCTACTTAGAAATGCACTGGTATTAGAGATCCTGTATATATTTAAAGATATTTGTATAGTATATTCTCCTCTTGTCTAATTCCATAGATGCCTCCATCCACCTTTGATCAATACTGATAGCCTTAGCCCTAGAACTCTGGTTAAATCTCGAGGATGTAGTTTTATGGTTAAAGAATTAATAATAGAATCTTGGTTGCAAAAGGGTAATTGGAGGACTTAATACTTCTGTTACTGCTCCCTTGTTTGTCCTGGTGAAGACTTGTAACAGTTTTCTCTTGTACTGAATGGGAAAGTAAATTCTTATGAAAAGAGTGATGACTTCTTAATTCAATGTAGATGTTGCAAAGCAGTTTGATACTAGTTAGATTCTTTGTTTAATTTCCTAGGGCAGACTTTCCTTTTGCCATTACTTTCTTTAGGATTAAATTGTCTTATTGGTGAATGCATACTTTGCTTTGCAGCTACAGCCTGACTTACTGTGATGTCTTAGCAAAAGTGGAACCTCTGGTGCTTAGTTGCATCTTGAAGCAAACATTTCTCTTTATTTTTCCAGTTGTCTCTGTTTTGACAAGTGTCTCTCCTTGCTAGCACAGAAGAGTATTTGCACAGGCACTCTGAGCCAGTTGACACAGTTCACCATCAGGGCTCACTGCCAGCAGATGTTGACATGGAACTGTTCTGGTATTCTGGTCAGGCCTGTAAGAACACTCTCAGTAACATCCTGATGCTAGGGTAGTGCTCAAGTGACAGCATCTGTTCACTCATCCTCAGAGCTCTGCTTAGTGAACTTAGCAAACTGGAAATCACTTCTGGCCTTCCTCAGTAGCTGTATTGGCAAGGATAAATCAGGGTTTGCTGGGAAAGCAAGCTTTGTTGAATTCCTGTGGGTGAATGGTGTGTGCTTTGTTGGCAGTGACAAGGTGCAGGCTATCTGCTACATCCAGCTGACACGGCAGCTGGTGTCCTGTTCAGCTGATGGGGGAATTGCTGTTTGGAACATGGATATCAGCCGAGAGGAGGTAAGTTCATGTCATTGGTCAAAGATTTTTTTTTTTTTCCATTTTCAGAGACTAATGTGACTTGCTTAGTCAGTTCTGCAGGTTGCTTTCCCTATGTTGTCTGACACTTCAAAGCTGAGTGATATTATTGATACCTGTTCTGTTCTAGTGGCTGTCCATGCTGCATTGTAGTAAGTGGGTTCCCAGGACAGAAAATGTGCAGGAGATGCTTGGCACTGCTTAGAGTTTTATCTCAAAGAGACAACAGGTTCACTGAAATGGTTGTGGCCTTTGCTTCTGCAACAATCTAAAGCAGTCAAACTCTTGTGTTAAAGAAACCAATGGACTGTGCTTCAATAGTCTTGAAAAAGGTTCTCAACTTGTGTCAAAGCAGGTAAAGAAGTGAGAGGCAGATTTTAAGATGCAATTCAGAAGGCAGAGGTTTGGTCCCCCAGCAAAATTTTTTTTTTTTTAAGATCTCAGTACACAACAGTTGACCTGGCCATACACTTTCTTTCTGCATCAGTTCATATCCATGGTGGTCCAACTGAGAATGCTCTTAACTGTCAGCAATATAAGTGAATTGAAAAGAAAAAATGCTTTGTTGTTCCAGGTTTCCTTCTGTCAAGTCTCAGGGAGACTTCCTCATGAGATGTATAAAATTGTATAGAATATACATGTTCAAATTCAAGTCTATGTACTAAAAATACTGTGCCTCTCTATCTCTTACAGGGCTGTTGAGTTAAAGTATCTGAGGGAGCTGAAATGTTTAAAAGCTGTTTTCATTCAGCCTAGTCCATTTATGGCAGGAAAAGTGTGTGGGTGGGAGAAGGGATATTTAACAAAGATGTGGGCAGGATGGAAAATGCAGATGAGCTCCTAATTATTTCAAACTGCAATCCCATGAAAGTAGAAAAGATGATTACTCACAGAATTGACTTCTGGACACCCTCTTTCTCAGAGGGGATTACTGCCTCATAGCTTCTACAGTTTGGACTACAGTGGTCCTTTAAAGCCATCAAACAACCAGAGCATCAGTCTTTAAATGCCTGCAGCAGGTTTAGTGACTTAGATGTTTGGATGAGTTTTCTTATTAAGGCAGTAACATAACACATTCCTGTAGGCTTAAAAGGTGTAGGAAGTGTGTAGGTAACCAATAACTGTATTCTTGGGTTTGGGGTTTTTGTGCTAAACTTTCTTTGTACTACGCTCTAGGCAATTTATTGTTGTAATGTCCAGAACTGAACCAGGGCATCTTTCCAAGTAAAACTTTACTTGGATTCTTAAAACAAACTCCCTTGACTGCTGTATGAGGGAAAACAATTCTGATTGCTTACATCTCCTGCTCTTTTTTAGGCTCCTCAATGGCTAGAAAGTGATTCCTGTCAGAAGTGTGAACAACCTTTCTTCTGGAATATAAAGCAAATGTGGGACACAAAGACAATAGGGTTGAGACAGGTGAGATGCCTGGTTTCAGTGCTTAGCTGTACTTCAGCACTTGAGCAAAATGAACAGAAGACCACTAAGGCTGGTAGATCTTTTCAGCTCCTGGTATTTTTGCTGCTTTGAAGTGAAGTATATTGAGAAGTTACAGCTTCTAGGCACTGCTAAGACATTTCCAAATTCTGTGAAAGCGCTGCATCAAACTTCTGTCACAGGTCAAAGCAGGCTGTGCTAGGAGTGCTCTGTTGGATTTCTCTGAATGTTCCCGTGCTTTGGAACTATGGACATCTAATCCTCAAATGTTGTGTAAAATGGCAAAGAGTGCCCCATAATTGAGCCTGTAGGTGCTCACTCCAACGAAGCACTAATGGCCCTGTTCTTACTGCACCAGAATATGACAGCTTTCCAGATAGTTTTCTTTAAGAAGGGTCTGGACAGGCACCAACAGTCACCTGTTTCTGGCATCCTTAGACTGTTTTTAACTGGGTTGCTTGTTCAACCCTCTTTTTCCCCTTCTCCCAGAGGGAGCTTGCAGGAGAAGAGGATATACACAGAGAGTATGGAGATAAATCCATTAATGATCCAAACAAGTGTTCAGGACTCCAGAGATGTAGGTGTTTGGTTGCAGAAACAGGGCATTTCCTAACAGGTTGCTTTCTAACAGATTGCAAAACAGAAGCTTTGTTGTTTTTGCTGCAGTGTTTTTGTTTCAGTGGACACTTAGTACAGTGGACAAGTGATATAATATAGTGACTTATTTGTTTCTTTTCTTTTCCTTCATGAAGCATCATTGCAGAAAATGTGGGCAAGCAGTGTGTGGCAAGTGCAGCACCAAACGGTCGAGCTACCCAATCATGGGATTTGAGTTCCAGGTCCGTGTCTGTGATTCCTGTTTTGAGTCGATCAAGGATGAAGAGTGAGTATTAGGGAATAATAAACTGTAGGAACACTGCTGGTGTGCAGAAACCCTTGGGCTTGCTAACCACGTCCACACACAGTGCTACAGAACACACTGAGCTGCCTCTCTGCTATTGCACCTTGGGGACTGAAAGCACTGTGATGGCAGAGATCTCCCATCTGCCTCTGCAAGCACATTTGGATCAGATGTGGGATTACAACATTTTTATCCTTTTTAGTTCTTCTTTTCTTGGAGCCCAGATCTAGACCTGAGATATGTTTGTCTCAACATTTCAGTTTAGCTAAAAGCTATTGATTGCACTTAACATTGCTAAGTGGGTACCAGACAATGCATTACAGTTGCCAGGATGTATATGCATTAGTTCATGTACACTTTTGAAAATCTTTGGGAATGTTCTTTAGAACTCAACATTATTTTCCTTATGCAAGGAAATCAGGTTAAACATCATTTGCTGTCCCATTAAATTTGTCTTAGAAATGAAGGAACCCCTTTTTCTCTTGATATGAACAGAGTAATTAGATGTGAAAATTTTGGGAGTGTTTGGGGTTTTTTGTTGTGTTGTTGGGTTTTTTCATTGTTGAGGCTTTTCGTTTGCTTGGGGTTGGGTTTTTTTTGAAAAGTGGGATGCTGTGCCCTAGTTGGCTTCTGTAGCCAGCAGGGGAAAAATGTACCAGAGCTTGACTTTGTTAGCCAGGAGTAGAAGCATTTGCTAATTCAGTGTCCCACTTCTGCTCTAGTGTTATTAAACAGTCATACTGCAGAAGGCCAGGAAATGTACACCTGTACAATTCCACAAGCAGTGCCTTAGCATGACTTGCTGATTTAATTCTGTCCCCTTTAATATGGCACTGCAGCTCTTGGAATTGATATATTAGTACTTGAGCAACTTAATTTTATTTGAAGTTTATTTTGCACTGCTGTAATGATGTCTTGAAGCTTCATCTGATGGCTGGCCTTCATTTCAATTGTTCTTGTGCAGCCGTACTTCCTTGGCAACCTTTCATGAAGGAAAACACAACATTTCACACATGTCCATGGACATATCCCGAGGGCTAATGGTGACCTGTGGGAGCGACCGGATTGTGAAGGTATTACAATCCTGCATTTCTGAGAGATATTTAACAGAGAGTTCATTTTTGTATACTCTTTCATTCTTTCTGACAACTATTGCTATAAGCTATCTGTTGTGGGAAGAAGGAATTGTATTTCCTAGGCTGTTCTTCTGCAGCTAAATGAGGAAATGACTTGTAACTCCACTGTGTGGAGTGCAGCTCTTGGATCTGTTACTGTTGTGTCCCTGAACAAGCACAGCAGGCATGGGCAGCAGGAGAATCTGCCAGCAGCCTTAAAGACACAAACCTGAGGAAATGCTCTGGTTCCTTTGCTCTGAGCTCCATGGCTTGGAGCATGGCCACTGAATGCCCTTGTTATGAGACAGTGACATGGAGCTCAGACTAATACGGAATCTTGCTGTGCCTGACCTCTACACTCACCATGCATGTCAGAACTGAGACTGTGCCATCCTGTCCTTGTTTTGCTCCAAGCATGTTGGTGACAAACTGCATAGCACTTCTTAAAACAGACCTACACAAAGTGCAAGAAGACTCTTGAGCATCATATTTGGCTTTCAATTTGTAAGGCTGGTGTAACTCTTTATGAGATTTTCCTCAAGCATAGATTAAAAAGGAGTTGTTGCTTTGTGTCCAGGGATGTCTTTATGCTTCTATGGCTCTTGCAGAAAGACCTGTGAGTCTGACACTAATGCTTTGTAATTCTCCTCAATTCCCTTCCAGATCTGGGACATGACGCCAGTAGTTGGCTGCAGCCTTGCCACTGGCTTCTCTTCCCGCTGATCTCCTCCGTGGCAGCTTTATGCACCTTATGTACAGCAATATCCAATGAATGGAATGAATGGAATCCTCCTCAGAATCTTACTGCAAACACTGGTTGCTTGATTCTCCTCCTGCTGCTGTTCCAGGACGGACCAGTCACCCTTGTAGAGCACAGCTTTTCTGTTGGGCTCCCCGGGAATCTCCGCGCTGCTGAAGCGCAGTTCCGCAGCCCCTTGGACTGACGTCAGCGGTTTATCTGCAATATGACACCTGGGTGGAAGGACCTGTTGTCTCTCAGTTTACATATGTAGTGTTAACAATGTGCTATCTCTGCTGATATATCTTGTACAGATACCTTGTAGCTAAAACATTACCAGAGTAAAATGAGTGTAGTAAATTCAATTTGTGCAAATAGTAAAATAACTTATTCTCTCTTCCAAAAAGCAGTTCTGTTGAAATGTTTTCAAGCAGTCACTGTCTGAATTGCCTCCAAAAGGTATGTTGGTTATTCCTCTGGAAGGAGGAGATAGTTTAAAGTGGAAGGCAGCATCTTTCAGACGAGATAGTAAGAGAATCTTTGATCACACAAGATCCTTTATTGGCATACTTGTAGTATTTGTCTTAAAGTTCAGTTGTTAGTGAAATCACTTTTGTGGAACAGCTGTTCTGTGTAGGTAGCTGGTGAGTCTGCAAACAACCCTGGGGTTTTTATGTAGTGTTTTAGCATAGCTGATAAACTTCTGTAGTTATGAAAACGTGCAGCCCACCTACTCTAAAGACTGGCCATAGGTATGAGCCATGTACTTTGACAACTATAACGTCGTTAGAATGGAAACCTAAACAAATCTGCCTTGTTACAAGGAACAGTTAAGAAAAAATGGCCAGCTAGATTTTAGAGATTTTTTTTTTTCTGTGGAAAGGCTGATGTTCTTTAATGTTAGGGAACCTGTCTCTGCTAAAGTACAGCATAAATTCAAATACTGTCTTGATGTTGCTTAAAACAGATAAATACTGAGCAATAATTACTGAGGTACAGAACAGCTGCTTTTTTCCCTGCACCTAGGAGTGTTAATCCTGATATCTATATTGATCATTTCCTGTTTCAAAGTGAGAAGTATGAAGAAGAGCTGTGAGGCTTTTATGACTGTGAAGCTGGCACATAAAGGTAATAACTAGTGAGAGATTCTGTCAGTAAACGGGTTTGTCAGTTGAGTGAATCTCCTACATTTGAATACTTTAAAGGAGAATTTATTTTGTAACTTTGGAAGCTAAGGTGATATGTCACAGAGTTTAAGCTTGGAGCTGTTAAGATTTTTCTGAAAACAGATGCAATATGTGTGAGGACAAAGAAGGATAGGTCAGCTGGCTTGGAGCAGGTGGTGTCATGCAATTATCAAAGGTAACACGCTCTTTCTGGCAGAAGAGTTGAGGATTAGAATGTCTTTACTTACAGCAAAATCAAGTGGTGCTATGAGTGTTAGTGAATTCAAGTCCTAGGTGTGTAACTTGATGCTAATAATCTGCACTGGACCATGCTGTAGGCTGAAATAGTTTAAGGTCATTAATACGTCATGATTCACTTGCATCTTAAGCCAAAAATCTGATAGTCTCCAAAGGGCATTCAAATCCAGAATATGATAGTTACTGTTACTTTGTCTGCTTTTCCATGGGCCTTCTCTGGAAGTTTGGTGAAGAGATTTTCTTTTGCTAGCCTTATTGGGCCACTGAAGAGTAAACAAAACCATCTTTTGTGGGGATCTCAAAACTTGTCTTGCCTTCAATCCAGGATTTAGCACTTGTCACACTGTTTTGATTCAACTCTGGCTACATGCTGTATATCTTAGGTTTTTTGGGAAGGTTCATTTCTAAGCTGTTGAGAGAAAATCAGCTTGTACTGGAAGAGCAGTTGCAGCTTTATTCTCTGAAGCACTTCACTCTTCTAAACTAGGAAGGAAAGTGTTGCAGGGGTGAATAAGCTCTGATAATTCTGTGCATTCACTTTCAAACTACTTTCTGTCTGGTTCTGGAAGAGAACAGAAGCCTTCTTCACAGCATGTAAGGCAGAAGATGAATTACAGTGCTAGAAATGTTTAATATCTCATAAATGTTTAATAGGTTAGGAGGATCTAGGGTGTGAGTTAAGGTGGGAGATTGATAAAGATGTGCAATGAGAACCATATTTTTCAACCCAGACGTTCTGAAATCTATAGCCATGATGCTGAGGTGTGACTCCTTTGCAGTTAGCACTCCAGAACTCAGCTTTTTTAGTTCTGATTACTCAATGTGCTCCTTCTCAACATGCAGCTCCCCCCTCCCTTCCCTGTGAATACTTCCTCTGCTTCTTTACATTATGTTTTTGCCACTAGATAATATATTCTCTACTGCCTAAGGAATCTATTTTCTATAACTGATATACTTAAAGATAGTGTTGGTTCAGATATAATGACAATTATGGCCACTAAATCATTAGTCTTTTAAGTATACTCTTGGTGTTGAATGAGTAATGCACACAAACCACTAAAGAGAGTGTAGTTTTGTTTATGAACAACTATTTTGAAGGCACACACTCTCTCATAAAACTGAACATACTTCAACTATGTCAGCTCAAGTGTGCAATTACTGAGAATCCTTGATTTGAAACATTACAGATCTCGCCTGTGTAACCTCTTCCATTGGGGCAGGGAAGGGGAGCAAAGGGTACTAATATGTGCTAATTCTTTCCTAGTTGTATTTCTGTACCCTGCATAGTTAAGAGAGTCTAGATAAATCTGTCCTTTGCTCCTCCTTGTCTGTTTTTTAAACTTTGATTACATGTACAATAAAATATTTCTTGATATTCACTTAGTCTATTTGGATGATCCATCTTTTTTTCTGTCCTGTGAAAGCACAATCTGTGTTTTGTGCTCTGGCTCTTCCTTTACCTGCCCCATGTACAAAGTGCAGGTTCCTGGGATTGCTCGCTGGGTGTGTTGTGTTGGAGCTGAATGAGCTGCTGCAGCAGGCCAAAGGCCCACAATGAACCCGTGAGCTGAGAGATGAGCACCTGCTGTGTGATCCCAGTTAGGGATGTGTAACCTTATCTTGTGTTCTGCTTGCCAGCTCATACAGACATCCTCTCTGGTTCATCTGACTGCCCTTCTGAGCTCTGTAAAGGTTCTTGTCTACAGAGTACCACAGGATCCTTTCCTGAGATGCCTTGGACCTGACTGAGGTGCCAAAGAAATGCTAACTTTGCTGCATGGGGTGAGCACAGCCTACAATATAATATATACAGAGGACACAAACTGCAGCCACACAAGGTGGTTGCACTTGTTTCGTGGTACTTTCTCACAGAAAAAGGATGGAGATAAACTGGAAAGTATCCTTATCCCTCACAGTTGCTACAGCCTTCACAGGCTCAAATACAGCACTGGCTGGCTTTGTAACACTTGGAATGTCTGAATGTTGGTTGGTGAGTATGTTGTGTAGCTTACTGCTTCCTTGGGGTATTTGGAAGCCAGAGAGTCAATCTGGAAGAGTTTGACAAACTTGCTACCTTTGAATGAGGGCTGAAGAGCCTGTGTGGTATATAATGATTTTTGTTGGTTTGTTGTTTTTTTGGGGTTTTTTTTAAAACATGATATATCTCATTTTGAACAGCTTAAACTTCTCATCTTTCCAATGGCAAATTCCTGTGTTTTCTAGTTCCAGCAAAAACTGACTGGAAAAAATGAAGCTGTTGCTGATCTATAGTCAGAAAAGCCTACTTAGATACCTATGTAGACCATCTTATGTTTTGAATAAAGCATATGGACTCTAGTTAAAGTTGAAGATGCTGGAGAATTGCAAATGGTGGCCTTGTAGTAAAAGCACAAAAATAGATGTATTGGTTTCTCACTGAGAATGCACAGTTGATCACTTCTCAAATTCCTGATACTGAAAACTTTGTCTAAATTTCAGATAGCTGTGCCAGTAGTACCTGCAGTGTTGATTTTACTCATTGAGGAGATTTAGAATACACTAGATGCAGGAAAGTGACAGATTTTTACGTTTATGAGATTGACTAGTTTAGCGTTCAGAAGGAAAACTCTCTAAGGTTTTTTATCTCTGTTGACCAAGTCCTCAGAGCTGAATGACCTAACTGTGAAATGCTGTGATCAAACGCTACAGAAAATAATGAATTTCTGCCAGCCTAACATTTAAAAACTGATTTTGTCATCAACTAACCATCTTACAGGGAATTTCAATATGGCCTTTGACGGCTTTCTCTGCCTCTCATTGACAAAAGGCAAGGATCAAGAATCTCTTAAGTGACTACTATCAAGTGATCCTATAAAACTTTTTGTCCCTTTGGAATATGTAAGGGCATGGGCTCTAGGTAGCTGTGTAGTCTGCTCAACTTTTAATAAGCAAAATGGTTGAACGGATTCAAAGGCAGCATTACTTGTTTTATTACTCTGGCAACAGAAGTATCAAAATAATATCGGTAATAAAATCTATACCCTTTTTTTTCATAAAATAAAATATCGAATAATAACCTTGAAATATATGGAGTCATTAGAAATTTTACTTTCTGCTTCTGTCCATGACCCTTTTCCTCTCAACATGTCAGCAGCTGCAGGTTGCTCTAACTACCTGCTGTCTGACTCACATTTGTACCCAGGGTCTCTGATGAGTTTCAGTGTACAATCTGCTCACACAAAGAAGTAGAAGCATATTCTTTGACTTACTTTTGATGTATTATATTAATGTTGGTGGGATTGACTGGCTTGTCTGCAGAAAATTTGGTACATTCATTCCTAAATTGCATTGTATCACTAAGATATGGGTTGTGGAGGTACATGTTTTTTTCCTCTTTACCTTGTTTATAGAGAAATACATATTAGATTTTAACTTGCTGCTAGCTTTGCTACTCTAGCTGTCTTTCAAGTAAAGAAGATACTATGCCTTGCACTATCTATATTGAGTCTTCTTTCTGAAGCCTGTTTTCAGCTGTTCTCAAAATCTACATGTGTATATCTGTTAAAAACTCTTAAGTCTTCATGAGCTCAAGTGCACCTGTGCAGCTGATCAAGGGTGGGCACTGCTTGCCTGTAGTCCTTGATGGCTTTGCTGCTGAGCCATGGCTGGTTGTCAGTTCTAGTGCTGTCCTTTGTCTTTTCTTTGTTCTCATTCATTTCTCTTTCTTTCTCCCATAGTATGTATACGGCTCCTTCTCCAGGTTTCCTCCACAGCAGCACATCCATATTGGAGTTTGGCTCCCTGAGACAGGCAGTAGCAGCTCTTGAACACAACTGCCCTGCTCACCTGAGCCTCCTCATCTCTTTGCAGTGTTGAATGAAGGATGGTTGAGGCAGCAGACGTGCAAGGTGAGTGTGGTTTAGGAAACAACCCACATCCTGATCATCAGTTAAAAGGCTCCATCCCATTAGGCACCCATAGCCTAATAATTAATAACAGCTGTTACTTGGTGATTGGCAGGAAAGGTGTGGAATAAACAGAACTGTCAAGAGTCAGAGTCCTGAGAATGCCAGAGTGATTTCTACAAGGGTAGAGAATTGCACGTGTCTGAATGGTGTTTGTGGGACACTCAAAACTTGAACTCACAGGCATTAAGTGAAGGAGAGAAACAAGGCTGTAAATTGTGTTTGTTACAGTCCTTTTAATGAGAAGAAACACTGGGAATATCAGCGTGCTCACAGGCAATGAGGGGTGCTTCAGTCCTCCTACTCCAAAGCAGCAGTTCCCTGGTTTATGGTATGAATACACCAACTGAGCACTCCCCTGTTTCAGGAGCATGGCTTGCCTGGGAGCACAGGAGCCTGAATGGGTTTCGATTTTACAACCAGGATGGAAAGAGGAAAGCCATGAGAGAAACTGAGTGAAGGTGTACAGGACAACTGGCAGTGTGGTTAAGGCTTGCAGAGCTGTGATTTTGGGGAGGTAAGAAAGGATGCTGTGGATGTAATAGCTGTTAATCCAACTGAACACAAGAGGGCTACATGAGCACGTTTTTCTGGATTGTAAAAGTGCTCAATGGAGCTTTGGTAATATCTGTCTACTTTTTGGCCTGCTTTTAGTTTTATACAGCTGGGAAATGAAACAAAATGCTACTTGACACCCTTTAAGTGCTTACGTACACCTATCACTTCAGTACAGGCTATAATGATTTGGATTGCTATTTTTAACACTTTTCCAGTACTTTAAACTGTTTAAATGTTGGGACTACTTACTGAACATGTTGCTGCTGATAAGATACCAATATCTGTGGCACAGATACATAATTTGGTATCTGCTGTAGTGATATGAATGCTTTGTTCTACACTTAAATTGTGGAGAATCCAGATTGTATGAGCAAATAAGGAAAAGGGAACATAGGAAAAGCAGTCTGGAAAAGTACAAGCCCTGCCTAGTAACCAAGTGCAAGTGTTAGTTTGCTTCTCTATTAATATAAAGTGCAATTAAAAGCTACCTCCTGCAGCTGAATTTAAATTGGGCTTTTAAAGGTTTTTTTTCTTTCCCCCACAGACCTAGTTTCAAGTGGTAAAAAACCTGCACAGCACGTCTCCTAGAAAATCACCAAGTGGAGTTGTTCATCAGCCTCAACTCCTTGGTTTGCACGGGGCAACTTAACCTGAAGTAGTCTGTGAGCTCAGTTCAGGTGCTGAAAAACAACACCGAAGCATCTGCTGGCTAGAATCAGAATAAGTGTTCAGTGTTCTGTCTCATTTGTTGTGGTACTCAAGTGTCAGTGAAAAGGCTTCTTTGTGCAATAAAAGGGTGGTTTGGGTTTTTTTCAGAAGGAAAGCTTGTGCAGTTTTGTTTAGAAGGAATTGAGAATGTTAGATTCCTACCGTTCTTTAGACAATAGTTTGTGTCTCTTAACTGAAGCTGACAGGATTTGTTTCTCTTAAAATGCACAGGAAAATAACTTCTTAACTAATTGTAAATGATTGCTGAGTATATAGCTTTACTAATATGGTTCAGGATGAGCTTCTGAAGTGCACAAAGGTTGCAGAGATTAGGAGGACCCAAGATAAAGCCAGTTGCAGGTTTAGGCATCTGACATTTTAGCAATGATTTCTTTTACAGGAATAATGCCCAGACCCATGAAAACTGATACTTAGGAGCTAGGGAATATTTTTCATTGTGTAGGCACACAAGGTTCACTGAATCCACTGTCATTCTTGGTGTGAATATTTTCTACTTCTGAATATTACAGGCTTCTAGGAGAGTGGGATATAAGCAAATAGATGCCAAAGCAGTAGAAAGCTCCTTGCCTCTCTTAAAAGCCTGTTTCAAAGAACACTTAAGAAAGAAAATGTTCATACTCCTTCCATGCAGAAAAGGAAACCAAGGGCCAGGGCCAAGTGAGCAGATGAGGTGTCAGTGAGACTTGTGGAGCAGCTGGGCCTTGTACTTTGTGTGTGGTGCACTCCAGAAATGAAAGCAGAGCGCTGGGCAGCCGGCAGCATCAGAGCACAGTGGGCCATGTGCTCCTTGGCGGGCTGGGGCTGGAACATGCAGAACTGAGCAAGCAGCAGTGAAGGAGTCCAGGAGCAGTGTGTCTGTATAGACCAAACCAAAACTTAGGGAAGGTTGAGGGGAGTAGGTTCATGCACGGTTAGGGAAATGTGGAAATTATCTCCACGCTGTTGAATGAGCATAAGGAGCACACACCTGCATTTGCACTCTGCTCTCGCAAATTTGCATTTCCAACTGGGAGCAGATTTCAAACCAGCTGCCCTCTCGACTATACATGCACAGTTGCTTTTGGCCAGGGATCTCTCTCCCGTCTCTGAAGCCAGAGGCTGCAGAGGGGTTGTCGTTGACTCCACAGGGATTCCTGAAGTCCCCAAGCCCCTTTGGATTTCTTTCCCTTTCTCACTGATGGCTCGCATGCACCACTGACTGCATCCAGAAGCAGGGCACAGCTCTTCTCTGCCTGAGCAGTTGGGATCCATATCCTGAACTGATGCATGCCGTGCTCAGGGAGATGCCTCTCCTTTAGACTACAGACATTGGACTTAAGCATGCTAAGTCTTCTCACTTTATGCTGGTGTGGTAGTTTGCAGCTGGATCAGACTCCTCCTACAAGTGTGAGAAGCCTTAGGCCTGGGTTTAGATCTTTTGATTCAAGTGCTGAGTCTGTGGATGTTGCACATTCTTTTTGGCACCAGCTGCTTATCAGCAAATCCCTGCCACAGGTTACAGGGATTTGCTGATGTCTTGGCCTGTCATCCAGCTGCATCACAAAGCAGCCGTGAGCAGAGCCCAGCCATTGAAAGTATTTAAACTATCAGAGTTCCATTTTGATGGAGATGGGCAGCAGAGCCATCTTGTCTGTAGATCTACCCGTGTCTTTAGGGCATGAATGCTTGACAGGGGAGTAGCTCAAGCCAGTGGATAACATGAACTACGTTTTATTAATGCCGGGTATGCCGAGGTGAGAAAGGTGCCCTTTGAGCGGTTCACGCCCCTACAGGGTAGCAGGTGGGGTCACCCCGTGCGGGCGGGGGCTGGGCACAGCCGGCCTGTCGGCTCCCTGCCGGGGTGTGGGTGTGTGGAGCCGTGCCCGGCGGTGCCGCCCGGGGAGGCCGGCCCGTGCCCCGCGGCGCTGCCGGAGCGGCGGCAGGAGGCGCCGGGAGTTCCCTTTCGGGGCATTGTGGGAAGGCGCGATGCGGCCCGGCCTCACCTGAGCGGGGCGGGCGGGACGGAGGCGGCCGGGCCGGGCTGGGCCGGCTCCCAGCCAGCCGCCGCACCATGGTGAGTGAGCGGGGCCGAGCGGAGCGGGGCCGGGCCGGGCGGGAGCAGCCCGTGCCCGCCGGAGCCGCCGAGCCCCTCGACGGGCGCGTTGTCAGGGCGCGGAGCGAGGCCGGGCGGAGCGGGGCTGCCCCGCGCCCCTCGGTACCGGCTGCACCGGGACGCTGAAAGCCGTTCCCGGGCGGGTTCGAACAAGGTTTGCACCTGTTTGGAGGAAATGAAAGTTTTGTTCTTTTCCGTTTTGTTTTCCGACCCTTGGGATGAGCTCGGGTCACGCCGAGAGCCTTTCGTAGACAACCAGGAAAACAAGGCATGTTACAGAGAGGTTTATACAGTCTTCCTGTAACTCGAGGAGCTGCGGTGCAAGTCGGCTCCAGTACCTGAAGGATCGAGTGAGGTTTCGTACGCATCTGTCAGTCTTTAGGCTGACTGGTGGCATAGCGGGTCAGTGTTGGGCAGTGGGTTTTCTTGTGGGATCATTGGGAAGAGCTTTCCCCAGGTGTATTCGGTGTTGTCAGGTAAGTGGAGGGCTTGGACTGCAGCATCACCTGCAGCCCGGGTCCTTCTGTACCACTGCCGGGTCTGATGGGGCTTGTTGGGGTTTGGCTGCACCTTTCCATCAGCGAGAGAGCGTGTGGGTCTGCTTCTGTTCTTGTCTATCGATCAGCAGTCTAACTGTGCGACCCGGCCCCAGGGCTGGCAGTGGCTTGTTTGAGCTTGGAAGGGGCAGCAACCCTTCAGGTTAAAGGGCTGACGGGCAGGATCCGGAAAGGGAGACCCTTTGCCTCTTCAGTGCTGCGCTTGGTGTTCGTTTGCTGAGATCAGAAAAGGTTGCTGTGGATGCTCTCTTCTGTTAAGAGTGATGGCCGACATCCTGAGAACAATGGTTAGATCTTCCTCAGGGGGGACTGCAGGCTCCCAAGTAGTGAGATGGTCAATGATGCCTCTTAATAGAAAAACCATCTCACTGCTTGATATTTCAGGCTTGAGGCAGGCTCTACGGGCATGCCGCGAGCTGCTGTCTTGCACAATTTGCCCATTGTGTGCACCTGTAATACCAGTTACTGGCAGTGCAGCTGAACAGAAGCCTCTCAACTCCTTCAGTGGAGGCCAAGTGCTGTTGTTTGTCTCTATCCTCAAAGGATCCTGTGTTGTTTCTCTTCAGTGGTTTAGCCAGAATGCTAAATATGTGTTAGTCTCCTGTATTTAGAAAGGTGTACCTGTCATTATATTTGCAAATAGAGTATGCACAGTAATGAGTTTACAGGTGGCAATGCAGTCTCCACACCTTAACTCCCTGTAGAGACGTAGCTTTTCTGGTTACACCCTGAGACAGCCCTAGATACCCACTTCCCTCTGGTAAAGCTTATGTAAACAACTGGAGTTCCTATTTTGCCCTTGAAGGTCAGTAAATATGGGAGCTGATTTCAGGGAATCTGATCTCAGAACCCTCCTTGATGCATGTACTTCACAAATGCGAGTTTTCAAAGCACTCACAATCGTCCCAGGGGAGCACTGCTGACAGTAGTGCTGCTTATTGACAATTTGGAATCTGGCTGCTGTATTGATGGTTAGAATTTTACAAGGTGAGTGTGCATTCTTACAAGTAAGAATTTTATTTTTCCTTTTTTTTGAAGCCATAGTACAAACACTTGCTGATGTTACTGCATTATATTAGTGCTGTCAGCCTTACTCTGTTCATCTCTTGAGGATCTGGTGCTAACGAAACAGTGCTTTTGGCAGGAAGCTGTAGCTTTAAATTCCTCTGTCATCTAGTCTCTGGAAAGGGGTTGTTAACACTCGGTTAGGAGTCAAGAAAAAAGGGTTTGCTGGGTTACAAACCAAGAATACGCCTTTTCCAGGCTCACGAGTGATGAACTTTCAACAGATCATTTAAACTTTCCATAAACTGGTTCCTATGTTTTGGAATGACAGAGTTGTACTTGACACCTTTTTCTGTGTTTTGAGATAGAATTAAAGGTGCTTGTGCAAATGTCTTGGCAAGAGGTTTGTTCCGATTGTTTGCTGTCTTGTAGATTTCCAGGCAAGTTTCGGGAAAGAGTCTGTTTAGCAAAGCTGACTTCATATCCAGTTGAGAAACACAGCCTTTATGCCCAGCTTGTGCTTTGTGACATGCTTTTTTAAAAATGAGTTTTTAGAAAGACTCGATTCTGCTTCCTGTGGTGCAGCAGAGATATATGTCATGAAGGATTGCTGTCTCAACAAAGTCGAAGATTGGGGAGAGTGCACAGAGGAGAAAAAGATAAGTCTTCCCAAGGACACGTGTTACTGTAGTCTCTTGTGCCTGTAAGTGTTGCAACACCTCAATCCTACTGCTGCCTCAGTGTTATCAGTATTACTTTGGTGAATAAATACGGGGCTCTGCTTGCGTAGCCCTGCATGCAGAATTGGCATGCCTGTATAGTAAAGGGTCTGATTCCCTCCTGCCTGTGCTACTCATCACTGCAGGGAGACAAATTACACTTGTGGGCATGATCTGAAGCCCTAGAGAAAGATCAAAATAATCCCATTGAGTACAGTGGCTCTAAAAATGTACTTGGCCTGAATAGAAAGGGAGCTGGCAAGCACTGTTGCCACCTAGCAAGACATTTGATAACCAGTCACTGATCTAGAAGCTGGGGTGGAAATATTAGTTGCTGTGACTGCTACTGCTGACACCTGCCTAGTGTTTGGAGATGAACTCTCAGTTCTTCTGAATATTGGTCTCAACACTCTCAAAGCTCTTAATTGTGAAAATGGATGTGGATCTACAAGAGATGTTTTCAATGCTGCACAGAATTTACTGTTTACAGTTCTAAGAATGCTTATTTTCCACTCATGATACAGCTGTGTATTGGCCTTACAAAGACAGTGAACTTTGCCTCTAGGCATTTACCTCTGAAAGACAAGAAGGGAAACAGATTAGAACAGATGAGAGGAAAGAAAATGACAAATAAATTAGTCTGTTGTTCAAGACAGTAGTTCTTATGCTACATGACAAAAAAAAGTTCATGTGGTGTTTCTTTGTTAAGTTGTCCTGTAGTGAACTTTTACTGTGGTAGTACATAATAGCACTGAAATGGCATCCTGTTTAGAAGAACCTGAGTTGACAGACTTTCTGCTTGCAAAGAGGTGACAGCAGGGGAAGTGATAGAAACACATGAAATGAACACTATAAAGATTGGTTGCTACACAAAGAATCAGTGAAATTTAAATGTATAAAAAGTAAATGGGAATACTTTTTCACAAAGTGTAGATGACTGTTTTCAGTCCACTGCAGAGTGTGCTGTGAGCACTATGTCCCCATAGTTAGGCAGTTCATAGAGGGTGGGGCCACAGGTGGGTTGTCTGGATGCAGTTTCTGTCCCCTAATTCTTAAACCTGTGACTCTTGACGACAGGACTACCAGAGTGATTTTACACACGCCCTGTTCCTTATGCTTGTGCCCTTCTGGAAGCTGCTTAGATCAGAGTACAGCTCAGGGACTGATCCATAATCTGGCATTCTGTTACTCCCTGTCATTCAGCTGGACTTCAGCATTTTGTGGGATTTATGAGGAAAAATGTTTTTACGGTTCTTTGGAATCTCCGACTTTCCAATTTTGGATGTTCCTTCTCTGAGTGCTCATGACCATTACAGATTGTCACTGTTTAATACTGGAGCCTGCTCACTCCATGCAGGAATTGCCATTCACACTTTACTGTCCCTGAAAAATAAGCTTCTTCCTGGAAAGCAAATGTTATGGTAGATCATCTCCTGATTATTTGCTTAATAATCAGCAATGTAATAATTTATCTGTATATTTTTTTTCGCTCACAAACAAGGAAACTGCAAGCATGTCAGAGCCAGGAGTTACTAGGATGTGGAATGCCTAGAGGGCTTTAGAGATGCATTTAGGGTGGACAAATGCAGGAGGAAGGCTGGAGGGATAATGGGCAGCTGGGTCAGTCATGAGGCAAGAAAATGACAGATTTTGCTGCTTTTCCATATCTTTAGTTACTTCAAAATCCCAAGCTTTATAAATGATCCCATGGAGCTTCTGAAACTATCAGTTACCTTCAAGAGCCACAAAAGGACAGTGTGATGAAAGTACTGGGGAAACTGGTGAGTCAGGGAGGGCAGATAGAGCTGCCCCTCCCTCAAGTACTCGCAAGATTTTTGCTTTGGCATCCACATCAGGCATTTCTGTGAACCAGTCGTGGTCTTGCAACTGATGCCTAAATTAAAACAATACTGCTCGTGTGAAAAGAACGCTGTCTGTATCACATATGCCCAGTTACTAATTTCCATCCCTGCCCATTCATTTCCCTACTGTCCTATTCCTGCAGGCTGTCATCTGCATTTTCTTGGCTGTGTTGGCTCTGTGCTTTCTTGAGTGCCACCCCTGGGCCTTTGCATTTCTGCAGATGTTGCAATGTGGAGAGGGAGTTGCAAGATCCCGTCCTGCAAGCATGGCACTTCATTTGGGAGTAGGAATACAGCATGCAGAGACATTGGGGTAGGATGGGAAGGTGCAATTTACATTTCTGTGTTTGAAGGCAAGCTTGGTGTGCCTTTCTGGCCAGACATGCCTGTCTGGCCTGGAATGTCCTGGTGTGTGTTTCTCAGTATTACAGCCATAACCCCAGGTACTCTATGCAGCAGTGTTGGTTTTTTGTTTTTTTTTCTTCTCTAGCTTGCTGAGTTTATGTAGGATGTCCATCTGCTCTCCTCTGTTAGGGAGGGCATTAAAATCCCTCTTCACTAACGCGTGAATGCTGGTTGTTACCTTGCCTTTGGAGCTTGGGGATAGTTTTGCTCAGACACTTGCAGTTCTCAGTGATTTGTTAACCAGCACAGGAGCTCTGTGGTTACCATCCTCTGCTTAGTCCCCTGGGGTAAGTGATGGGCACAAACTACAAAGGAATGAGAAGCAGACTCACTGTTTGAGAAAAATGCATAAATGTACCATGTTGTGCCTTTGTGGTGCAAGGCTGTGTGCTGGAAGGAGAGCAGGCGAAGTGCTGGGTGAGTGCCTGTGTCCTCTGAGCTCTGGGGAAGCTGTGGGAAGTGCTGCATGAAACTCTCAACAGCCTCTGGGCTTGGGAGACGGGATGGGAAAGGGACTTCAGGCATTCCCTTTCTTTCAAGTGTCATGACTGGACTTGGATAAATAGCAGAAAGGATCACAAATTCATTCTATAGGCTGAATATCGGGCCAACATATAAAGCATTTTGGAATATTGTCTGCTCTGGCCTTTCCTTCTGTAAACAGTGGTTGCTTCTTTTATGTTTGTGCTTAGGTTAAATCCATGTTGGTTTTTTACCTTAATGAAAAAATGCCATTTTAAAAGGGAAAATGGAGAACTTCTCAATTGAAAATGCTAAATCTAGTGCTTCAGTGTTTCCAGAAGATTAATCTGTGCTCTTTCAGGGTTATAAGCATGATCTGAACTCACATATATCTTTGGTCGTTTTGGAGCCCAGGTTTTCTGTGATCATCCTTGTTGGGAGCTGGAGGCATGGGTGTGAGGCTGCTGCCAGTCTGCACTATTGCTGCTCCAGCAGACATGGGAATCCCCAGGCTGGAGCCGTGTCTCTCAGCTGCCTGAGGAGCTAGGTTAGCTTGTCACCATCTGGGTGTGCCTGCCCTGTCCCAGAGCAAAGGTTTTTAGCTTTGCTCCTAGAGAGGTCAGAGGCAAGGGAAGGGCACTGCAGTGCCTTCATGTAGCAGGGCTTTGCAAATAACTGATAAGGCAAAGTGGAAATGAAACTAAAAGAGCTGCACCTTTTGCTGGAATCCACTGGGTGAGATTTTAGCTGTGTTTCTTCACTTTACGTTCAAGGAGCAGGCTGGGAAAATAGTTTCTTGTGCCTGTAAAGTGCAGTGGGGTTGTAATGAATTAGGAGTGGCTCTCTGCAGCTTGTTCAGCCTCTCCCCTGATCTTTTCCTCCTTGTAGTAACCTAGTGAAGGTGTCCTCTGCTTCCCAAAATATGTAAGTAAATAAAAACACCTCTGAGAGCCCAGCCTAGGAGGCAGAAGGGATGTGATTACCTAGTTAATAATTGTTTAAAATCTCCCCAAACTGCTGCTTTCTGTGAGCTCAGCCAGCTGGCATCCGTGCTGTCTGTCCGGTGGCAGCACTGAGGGGACAGTGGTGTGGCTGCTTCCCTTGCCTGCTCTCTCTCCTATGGCAGAACCTGAGGCAGCTTTCATGCAAACTCCAGCCTGGCTCTGCTTGCTGATTACCTGAAAACTGGAGTAATTCCACCAGCAGGAATAAAAATTTAAGAACATTAAGATTAATGATCCTCTTTAACAGCTGGATGCCATTGTCTGCATCTACCCCTTTGGAGCTGTTGTGGAAAGCTGGGCTGCCTCTGCTCCCCAGAGCAGTGTGGGAAATCCAGCATCACTGTTGGTGGGACAGCCCAGCCTGTGAGGAGGAGGCACAGGCATGCCTGTGCTCTGGGGAGGACATGGGCAGGAATGTCACCAGTTCATGCCTGTGCTGTGGGGAGGACATGGGCAGGAATGTCACCAGTTCATGCCTGTGCTGTGGGGAGGACATGGGCAGGAATGTCACCAGTTCATGCCTGTGCTGTGGGGAGGACATGGGCAGGAATGTCACCAGTTCATGCCTGTGCTGTGGGGAGGACATGGGCAGGAATGTCACCAGTTCATGCCTGTGCTGTGGGGAGGACATGGGCAGGAATGCCACCAGTTCATGCCTGTGCTGTAGGGAGGGCACTGGTGAAGGAGTGCCACCAGTGTGAGTTATGAGCCAAGGTTGGGAGGACTCAGCTTGCTGGATGTAGAGATAAGCGGGAGTAGAGCTAGAGGGAGCTTGGGCACTTAGGGGGCAATTAGAAAACTCCTTTAGCTTTGTTTTCTGCTCCTTAGTTAGGGATTGGGAGGGAGCAGCATGAGCTCAGCTGTATTGTTTTGATTATAGTTTTATTTAACTCAAGTGAGGCTATTGAGAAGGTTATTGCTGTCTGGATCGATACCATATGTTATAAATATCCTTAAAATGCTGGTGTGCTGGGCCATTTAAAATCTTTGGTAATAAGATAAGGGTGACTTCTGCATCATGAAAAGCATAAAATCAATGTGTAACTATGGTCACGTGTGTCTGTAATGATCTGGCACAGCTTTTATTGCGTGGACTTTGGATGTATTGTTTAGGGGAAATTGCTCAGAAATGTTCCTAATGGAGATTAAGTGAGGAAGAATCCTGTGCCAGGTAGGCAGCAATACCCTCGCTCAGGATTTCTGTGTTGCTGGGTTTGTGCATATTTTCTTTTTGCTTGTTTGCTTACGTCATGCAGACTAAGTACATGTTTGAAATTTTAAAGCTTAGAGCCAACAGTATTTAACAAACATCTGTCAGCTTCTGTGCTGCTGGAATAAATGTTTTAGTGACAGAGTAAACAACTAAGGTAATTAATATTTTTAATAAAGTAGTCTGTTTTGAATTTTACATATTTGCTTTAGTAATGTCTGAAACCCCAGTGTGTATTAAAGGTCAGTAGCCAGATGGGATTTAATGTAGCAGCAGAATACCAAAATACCTGTAATTAAGTGTGTTAGTATTCGGTGTTGTCCTGATGTGGGTAGATTATTAATAGGTCAATAGGTCTGTTCAGTATGTCTTTCTCATTTCATCCTAAACACCTGGCATTCCAAACCAACTGTGTATTCACAATTTTTTTTTTAATTTCAGTATTTCCTTTCCTCCCCCTCTCAAAAACAAAACAGAAACAAATCACTAAACAAAGCAAAAACTAGAAGGAATTTTTTATTCTTTAAATGTTTTGAAGATTAAAAAAACCCCTAATGGCTGGGATAATGTGAATGTTCATATTTTTAAAAAGAATTTAATGAAAGTAGGATTTGTTCATTTTCAGTTGTGATGTAAAAATAAGTACTGACAAAAGCATCTGGACGTCTATCTATGCTGGGAAACAGTCCTTCATATCAGAGGAAAGAATGCAAAACAGTAAAAGAGAAGCAGAATATGAGCTCTATAAGACTAAAACAGTGGCAGCAGATGAAGCAGACTCCAGGGGAATCAGAATAAGTTAAAAAAGAACTTTATCCTAGCAAGTCGCTTCCTCTCCACCAGGTACAGCCAGTCAGTCTGGTTTTCCCCAGGCTTCTTTTGGCAGCTGAAGGTCTGAATTTTCATCCCACTTCCCATTTTATGTGGTCTGGGAATTTTTATTGATTAGCATGTCCTGTATTGTCTGTTGCCCTACAGAAAGTTTTTAAGAAAAGCTGAAAGTTTCCTCAATCTACCAAGATGTCTGTTTAAGGAGAGCAGTTCCTAATTTGCAAATTTTACTTACATATGAATTTCAGGTGTCTGTTCAATAAAGGTGCCTTTGATTTTGGAGGGCTCTTAAACAAATTTGGAGAGGTTACAGCTGAAGCAGAGTGCAAGCCCAGAGCTGCTGGAGTGACAAAGCTGCCTCGCCAAGCAAATCCTTGCCCAACCACTCACCCAGACAGGAAAGAGGATTCTTGCTCTTCTTTCTGCAGTGTTTCTCTTCTGCCTCCCCTCCCCTGAGGCTCCTTCAGGAGTTCCCATCTCCATCCTCCTCTCCTCCCCCAGGGATATGGAGAAGCCAGATGCCACAGAACAGGTTTGGAACCAGTCAGCTAATGTTATGCAGGTTGAATTACAGGAGGAGGAGAAGCTGTTCTACTGCAGTTCTTTCTCACAGCAGGGTGAATTAGAGACTCTTGCACACCCATGGAGATCACCTTGTAAGAAGAAATGGGGCATCTTTTACATGTTTGTGTTATTAAACAGTAAACTGGAGAAATTACTCTAGAAAAGGAAAGCCAGGAAAGCCCCTTTCCCATGGATTTGTTTTTATCTGCTACCCCTGCAGGTGTTTTGTTGTGTGTGCAATGGAATACAGCCCTTTAGACAGTTGCACTTATTGTTGCAGATTAAGTTAAATTTTAAACTCTCTGTAAAGGCAAAAATGATCCTAGTTTGAAACTACTGAGCCAGTCATAATATGTTTGATCAGTCTGAAGTGTATAATGGCCAAGTAGTGGGGAAGGCTGCACCAAAGGGGACCTGCAGTCCTGGCAGGGAACAGTCCAGAAGACAAGCTTGGGTGAGCTGCTTATCAGATTATTACAGCCCATTAGTTAAAGGAGGAAAAGGTCTTCCAAGGAAGGTGGAAAGCAATCACAGTATGTGTTAGTTTCATCTGTCTCCTTTGTATTTGCAGTTCATGAATATGCAAACCTTCTGTATCTTGCCTTTTTGATGTCTATTCTATTTATTGGTAAATTATTTCATGTCAAAGTCTAGCATTTGGGGGTGGTTTTTTGTAGCCCTGAAAATGAAGGTGTTGGTTTTTATCCTGGTACAAATTGTAGGTCTTTGTAGAACAGAAGGCCCCATAACTTTCCAGTCTGTTAAGTAACTTACTGCTGCAGTTGATTCATAAATGCACGAGAAGGGGATAGAGTTCCAGTTTAGAAATCTGGTTTAAATGTTTGATCTAAAAAATACCCCAGCAAACTTTTCTTCCAATGGCCTACAAATAGAAAATGCAGTCATTTGGATTACTTACTGATGTTTATGGAGGTAATTCTGCACAGTGCTGTGGGTGGTTGGGTCTGATTCAGTAAAACAAGCTAATAAAATTACTCTCAGCTCCCAGACCAAAGCTTGTCTCCACAGACTCCACATGTGAAGGAAGCCAATGCTTTCTTAGGAACTGTACTCTTCATCCCAACCCACTCAGTCTCAGACATAAAAATTCCCTCTGGCATGGGCTCTGCGTCTGGTGATTGTTAGTCACAGCCAGCATGCCCTGGGATGGTAAGAAGGGGAACCAAGCACCCTGCTTTCTAAGGTATTCTGCTTGTAACAAGTCATTTGCCTTTGTTTTCCTCTGGAATTAGAACTTTTAAAGATGAATAAAGCATTGCAGGATAATCTACCTCTATTTGCATTTGGCTGCTGAAAACCAAACAAAAATTTCTTAATCAACATCTGTCTTGTCATCAGCACTATAGGAAAGCAAATATGTTTTCACTGTCAAGGAGCAAGGAACAGGTGAGCTGTTAAAGTTGTGTTTGTGCAGTGCTTCAACATTAGCAGGTTTATTGATGCATCAGAGTCTTTCCAGTGGGATGTAATGAACAGAGCCATGAGAGTGAGGAATGTGTTGTGTCGTGACAGTGGGGCTGGGCGGAGCAAAGCTGATCTGAATGGAACAGCACTAGATGTTGAATTTGAAAATGCTGAAAGCCATTTAACTTTTTAATAACGTATTATTTACCTCCTACAGAGTTTCCCAGATTGAAGAGGCTTCAGAAATCAGAAAAATCAAAAGAGGAGAAGCCTCCCCCACAATATTTTTGCTTCTAAGTACCTGCAGCTTTCTAATATGTTGTTTTGTTCCAAGAGTGCTTAGCTGGCCAGTGATATGTACCTAGGCTTGAGGCTGCATTATTTTGCTGCAGACTATAAAATTTAGAATTGTACTACAGTAAAGGTTCTATTTTCTAGCTGTATATATTACTGTAATAATAAAATTCATATGTGATATATGCAGTTATAGTCTGCATATGAAACAGTGTGGGTCAGGAGACCCAAACAATGAGATTTTTGGAACTTGTGTTTATGCATTTAGGAGCATTAATGGATATTTTCTGATTCCAAAGAACATTATCTCAGCTCATAAAAGTGGTGGTGAGACATCACCTGCATGTGTAGAAGAAATAGTGGAGTTCTCAAAGCACTTTTAAGTGGAGAGCAGCTCACTTTCCTATGGATGGAGCATAACATCCTGAAGTAACTAATCAGCAGGAAGTGGTGGTAATATTCACAGTGATTGCCTGGTTTGTTGGTATTTAACCTTTTAGAGGCATGAGATTGCACTTCTGCAGATATATGTGTATTACATGCAGGCAGGCAGGTTTAAGGTCTCTTGGGTCCAACAGCTGACCCTGAACCAGAATACCTTTTTGGGTTTTTTTTCCTATTGAAACACTGCAGGCAAAGGATACCACAAAACTCACAGTCTTATGCTGAACATGCTGTCAGCTTTTGATAGACATTCATTGGCTCATTCCCTGCATTTTCAGTCAAATTTGATTATCCTCTCCTATCTGATGATTTACCTTATTTTTAGAAATTTGTTTATCAAATAGCTGCTACCTGTACCCAGTGGCTTTTCAATGGACTCCTGCTGACCTTATCTGTGGAAGCTAGCTCTGCTTTTCAAAACACCCTCATCTTTATAAGGGCTTTGGAGTTAATGTGCTGTGCAGCAAGCAAAACTGCCTTTCATTCAGCCACTGAGCTCCTCTCAGAGGGCAAGTGTATGGCCAGTGAGTGCTGTCCCTACATCACCTGGGAAAGGGTAACCCCATGTCAAAACCCAGCTGGTAATATGAACAGAGAGAGGCAAAACCATGGTGCTTTGCTCTTCACTGTAATCAGGCCATGTGTGCTGCCAGCAGCATACTTGTTTTTATTTAGCAAGCTTGTCTGGAGAGTATGATAGGACTCAACAGAAGGCAGCTACAAAATCCTTGTAATTTTATCAAGCACATTAGGCTAACGATGGCAAGAGCCTTATTTCCAGCAGTACATCCTGCCACAGACACACATGACTAAAATTTTCCTCCTTTCCCTAAAATGATCCCACATTTGAAGTCTTTCTCAGTATAGTCAGAGCTCTTATCTTCAGATTACTCAACAACTATGCAACTCAATAGCTAGAGAATGGTTCTGAATTGTGAATGAATGCTTTGTTTAAAATCCAGTAGCTTTTCCTTTTTTTTTCTTTTGTGCAGAAACTTCTCTGACTTCTCTGCTCAGACATTACCAGAGTGTGGAATGATTTTATATTCACAGAGATCTGCATTGTAATCTTGATTGTGATTGTGAACATTAACTTTGTAATCCTCACTTGGAAACGCAGTGATGAAGTGTAGGTACAGCAATAAACTGGAACAGGAAACAAGGAGCAGAAGAGATTAGGGTGTAGATTGAAAAACTCTAGGGAAGGATAAGGTTAGGCTAATGGTGAGGGATGTGGTAAGGGACCTGCTGGATCAGGGCTTTGCAAGGATTGGGAGCAAGTGAGGAAAGTGAGGCTCCTGTGCTTCTCCCTGGTCCCCCCAGGATCAGGGGAAGTCAGTCACTGTATGTACACTGGCAGTGTACCTGTCACACACATGGATGTAGCTGCAGTTACCCTTCCTGCAAAGCCTAGGGTCCTGGTGTTGGTACTGGTGAGAGCAGCAGCCAGGATGCCTGGCAAGAACAGGGCAGTTCAGATGTCTTCAGCCAATTAAAAACATCTCTATCTCCCCCTGCCCCCAGGTGGGTTTGTAGGGCTTTTTTTTTAAAAAAAAAAAAAAAAAAAGTCCTGTTGGAGAAGGGTATTGTCCTCAAACTGATGTCCTGCATTCATGCTGTGGTGTATGGGTTGCTATACTGCTACTACTGCTACTAAACACTATGGTAATTTATTTTAACCTGCTAATAGTACTATTTATATAAATGTGAATTGATACTTTCTCCCAAAGCTCACTGGCATTTAAAAGCTGGCTCTTGTGTATTTCAGTAATACTGTTTATGCTAAGCATGAAAAAAATCATAGGTCAGATCTTGTAAAGTTATGACTAGCTTTGAAGTTGAAATTTTGGAACAGTATAGATACTGTCCTTTATTTAATACAGTATCACTCACTGAGGTCTGTCCTTTGTAATTACACTAATCTGAGTTTCACAATATCCTGATTTCTTCAAACCAGTCAAGTTTCCTTTCCAAAGTAGGTTTCTTCTGCCCCTTATTGCCTCTTCTAGGAACCTGCTGTTTTGTGATCTGAAGTAGTGCAATATCAGAGTTGTTAGTGATTATGATTACTATCTCAGTCTTCACATTTCTAGTCTTCTGCCACATTGATCCTGATTTCCCTGTGCCTGTTGTGGATAAGTCTTTAATCCCTTCACTGAGGTATCTGATTTTGCTGGAGGCGGGGGTGATGCCCTCTTCTCACCACTGCAAAGTGGTGATGCTCCTCCTGTTTTCCAGGGCAGGGCAGAAAAGGAAGCAAAGCTGCTGTTTGCACAAGGTAAGGAGGATGGGTAGGAGAGAATGCAAAGGTTTTACCTTTATGTGCCACAGGGAGGGGAGAGCTGCCTGGGAAAGAAACACAAGACAGAGGGATCTTTCCCAAGCCGGGCCTCCCCCAGACCTCACTGAAACCCTGTCCAACCATCATGCCAGGCTTGGAGGTGTGTGGCCAGGACTGGGGTTTCTGGTGCCAGGCAGAGGAATGCTCTTCCCTGGCCCTGGGGTTAACCATGTTGCTTTGTTTACCCTAGATACACTTTATCCTGCTGTTCAGTCGGCAGGGGAAGTTAAGGCTTCAGAAATGGTACACGACGCTACCTGATAAAGAGAAGAAAAAGATCATTCGAGAAATTGTTCAGATTATTTTGTCTCGCAATCAAAAAACAAGTAGTTTTGTTGACTGGAAAGACCTCAAGCTTGTTTACAAAAGGTGTGAGTAATTTTGTAAGAATGTATAATCGCTATTCATATGAATTACATGTGCTGGAAGAGGAAAAGTAAAGGCTCATTTACGGAAAAGAGTAAACAACGCTTGTGGTGCTGGGCTGAGTTAGGAGCCTGCCATTGGCAATCTGGGTGTAACAGCACAGTGTCCCTGGACAAACCAGCAGGGTAATTGTGGGGTGCAAAATACTTGTACAGTCTCAAATGAGAAAAAGAGGAATAGCCTAATAGGCATTAGTGTTTAGAAGGTGTTAGACCTCACTGCCCCTTCAAATTCCCTAGGGTAGCCTGGCTGAGATGTGTGTGCTGGGTTTTATCAGCTGTGGAGATTGCAGGAACTGTTCCAAGGGACTTTCATAATTTTGTCAAATTTTGTTTTTGAAATATTTGTTGCTCTGGAAAGTATTAATTCCCATTTTCTTTTCAAAAGAAATCACTGGTCCCCAGTTACACAATGCCTAATGCTAACTGCCTATTTGTTCTGAAGTTGTAAAAACAAAGTAGCCTTAATGTGTAGTACACTGGGTAAGTTAAACATCTCCTATTTAGCAAAAACTGAGTTCCATGCTGTGAAGAGAGGGATATAAACATCTGACCAGAAGCTGTGATAAGTTGGCCTCCAGCCACAGTATCAGCAAGCTGAATAGATCTTGGGTTGGTTTAAACATAAAGTTTTGGCACAAGTTAGTTACAAAGCTTGTTTGGTGTAAGTAGCTTCCTGCCCTCTGTAAAACACTGTCAATTGACAGCCAGCAGGCTTGCTGAGATGCAACTCCTTTCACCTTTCACCTTTGCCTTATTTTTATTTTTTAGTTAGAAGGGGCAGCTTGTCCTACAGTTTAATTAACTCCATTTGCTGTAGTGCTATTGCAGCAGGTGGAGGAGACCTGAAAGAACTACTTACTACTGAATTATTGCCTGTTTTATTAAGTCCAGTGTTACAGGTGTCTCAGTTTAGCAAGGGTGGAGTCAGTTCTTCTAACTAAAATAATAACTTGTTTAAATCATCTGATCTTCTAAGGTGTTCACTCTTATAAGTGTTCTCACACTTACAAGAGTGAAAGAAAATGTTTATTTTTGAGACTAGATAGGAATTAACTGTCATATGAATGACCTCTAAGAGATGAGCACTGAGGTCCCAGCTGTTCACTGCCATGTGTTTGCCTGTGTTTCCCCAGGTATGCTAGTTTGTATTTCTGCTGTGCAATAGAAGACCAGGATAATGAGCTCCTGACACTAGAGGTCGTTCATCGATATGTGGAGCTCCTGGACAGATACTTTGGAAATGTAGGTTTCACTTTCTCCCCTGAACTCATTCCTGTCTGGCTGATAAACAATATTATGTGCAGCTGATTTGCTTTGTGTTCCATCTGCTGTACTTGCCCTGCAGGTGCTCTCATTCCAGAATGAATTTAATTATTAGAGTATTTTATGAAATAGTGCTGAAATGATTGTGAGATTGTTTTTCCATCCTTTTTCCACTTACCCAGAATTAATCTTGATGCTTTGTATGTCTGTCTTGGGATAGACTATGAAGGGAAAGTGTCAGGAAAAATTATTAAAAAACTCAAAGTAGGTTAAAGTACTTAAATTCACTCTCCTGACATCTTCAGATATACTGGTTTTATTTGTCTCATAATACTGTGTAACAATTAATGACATAGAGGCAAAAGATAAAATCAGTGTGTTTTTAGGGAAAAGATTTAAAGAAGATCCAAATAAGTCTTTCAGTAAGTCTTTAGAGACTACAAGAGACCCATCTTTTCTATGAATATTTTTGAAATTATCCTGCCTACCTTTAATTCATTTCTTAGTTAAATCAGTGTGCCATGACTCATGTCTGTACTGGCTCAAAACTAAAAAGCAGTTGATGGCTGTTGCTGGCCAGGGAATTGTCTTTCTGTGAAGCTATGAACATAAGTAAGCCATATTGCTGTGTAGGACCTGTGATAAGGTTAGTGAGCCAGGAAGTCAGCTTTGTTCTCTGACAACCAGCACAAACTTAATAATAAGTGATATTGCTGTAAGTCTGTGTATGTGGAGAGAATATGTGCAGAAGCTTCAGTATGACATAACATGCAGTTTGTTTCTTCACCCTGCTACAGGCATGCATATGCTGAGGATAATTGTTCATCACAAGAGCTTTTGCCCCCAGTAGTGCTTAAAATACTGTAAAAGTGATTTAAACATGGTTGTGGTCTCTTGTTCTGACAGGTGTGCGAGCTGGATATTATCTTTAATTTTGAAAAAGCTTATTTTATTCTTGATGAGTTTATAATTGGTGGAGAAGTACAAGAAACTTCAAAGAAGACTGCAGTGAAAGCCATAGAAGACTCTGACATGTTGCAGGAGGTAAGGCAGAGGATGACAAAAGGCAAACACCTCATCTTCCTTGATTGACAAGAGATGAAAATGCAGCTAAGTACTTCTGGTACTTAATTATCCAAGTGTGTTTTACATTCAGTTTCAACAGGTAAAACAGTGCAGTTACATAAGCTTTCAATTCAACCCTCTTGGTGTCATCTGGAGGCTCTTTATATAAAGCTGTTGCTCTCTTGCAGCTTAACTGCTAGAGTTTATTAAGAAATATTTTAAGATGTATCTAAGATACTTCTTTAATATAAGAACATAATCTAAGGTTGTATTTTATGTATACATATGTTTATGTAAATACAGAAAAATCTCTTCTATTTCACTAATACACTGGAAACATGACCTACTATTAACATTTAAAATTGGAAAGAGTATCTGCTGGCAAACTCTGCTTTCATTCAGAAGCACCTGTGTAAATTTTCTGCAGGGCGCTGGTATGTGACCCTTATTCAGAACCCTGCAAGGATTCTCTTGTAACTTGGAATATAACAGGCACCATTGAGCCAGGAGTGGCACAAACAGTTGAATGTGATGGGTTTCATTCATTTTTTCCTCGGTAGTGAAGGATCCATCACAATCCTGAAGGGAGCAGCACAGTGGTAGAACTGGCTTGGGACCTGCAGTGGGAGTTGAGCAGGTTCCACAGTGCTCTGCATATGAAACTCAGCCACTGTGTGCAAAGGCCCCTGGCATGATGAGTTGAGCCACAACTATGCTATGGCATGATTTAAACATCAGATTTTAAACCACTCTGTTACATGTTTTTAAAGCAAAATTATTTCTGCATTTTAATCAATCAGTTTTATCTGATTTCCTGCAAAACTACAGCTGTCCTCAAAGAGGACAAGAGGGTTTCTATGGGTATTACTGTACTACTCCATAATGCATCAGTTGTTTCTTCTTTTTTCTTTGTTTCTTAGACAGTGGAAGAATACATGAACAAGCCTGCATTTTAATGTTCAACTACCTGGAGAGAAAACTGCTGTATGCACCTCTAAAGTGCACTTCCTGAAATTGCTTCCCAATGTGCCAGTTCCTCAGAGAAATACCAAAAACCAGTAACTGAAGGGGTTTGTTTGTATAATGGTGAAGATGAAGGTCAGCTAATGTAGCAAAGGGTTTAACAATTCTGTGCTTTGCAATACTCTGTATATGAGTTTCTCAGAGTTGTTATTACCCTGATCTAGTTTCTCTTCTTCTTGCTGGACTCAGCTCTTGTTTTGCACCCCGTCTTTTAGCTACGGGTTTTGTCATCACAAAGTGCTCCTCTGACAATACTTTGAAGAGGTATTTTTACTAGTTTTGTTCACTGCTGACTGTATGACTCTACTTTTGTACAAATGTCCATTATTTTGAATGTAATAGTTATTCTGCTGTAATAATAATTTTTTTCTAAAAGCCAAATTGTTGTGGGCCCTGATTTCACAAACTTGTCGTGACAAGATTAACCCTTGAAGTACACGAGGAAATACACGTCTCTTTGGGGGCAGCCCCTTTCTTTCACTGTCTTCCTTCTATTTTCTGCTCTAGTCTGCTAATAAGACTGCTCCAACTGCTCCTAGAGTGCACTCCATGCCTCCCTCCATTTAATCTGGAAGACTGGAGATATGCTTCTCCTAAGTTTATTGAATCCTTTTTTTGCTGCTGCATGCTGATGGCCTGTTTCTGTCTTCCTCCTTATTTTCCTGTCTCCTTCCTGGATCCCTTGATCCTCTGCAAAGGCTCCAAACTTTGGAATTGTGCAGCATGAGTGCAGGAGGAAACCTGAAGAGAAAAAAAAGCCTTTGGAAGATAATCTCATATATCCTTTGGTATGCCAAATCCCATTTCCCAGTATAGTTTTCCAGTCTCAAATTCACGCACCTGTTGGGATGATCAGCTTTCTGGTAGTTGAAGATTCCCTGTTTTTGTGAAGGCTGGGCAGTTTAATCAGCTTTTTATAACTTTGCAAGCTGCAAAAAGGATAAAATAGTAGAGAGGAGTCAGCTGGGCTGTGTGCCCTCCTGTATGTTACAAACCATTGCAGCAGAGTGTGTGTGGAGCCCAGTGTGTTAGCTCGCCTTTCAGTGCAGTTTTAGACTCTGTAAACTGATTGAACTAGCTTCCTTAGAGAAATTGTCCTCCTTTAACAGAATCCAAAGCTCAGAGAAATTCTTTTTATCTGAGCCTGTAACTCTCAGCTAGATGTTTTGTTTCTGTCAAATCATGAAATCATTCTATACAAAAATTAAGAAAATTGTCAGACAAATACACCAGAACGATCCAAGCTCTGTTGCCCTTCAATATATGTAATATATTGCCCTTCAATATATATAATATATTGCCCTTCAATATATATAATTCCCTTGATTTCTGGCAGGTACAGTCAATATTTACTTTCAGAGATCTTTCTAATCTTTAAATGTCCTCCGTGCTTACTCTGATTTTGTCATTGCCCCTTCTTTCCTTGTCAGTTTATAGCTTCCTACAGGAGGGACACTGGTGGTTGTTTGGAGGGTGGGGGCACTTTGACACAACACAGCTTTGGTGATTGTCAGCCCATTATTCTGCCTTTGCTTTCCAGTCTGTTAGTAAAACTGTGACAAACTGGTTCTTAGCATCATGTTGCTCTTTTTTATAATTACTTTATCCATCTGTTTTCTCTGTATTGATGTCAAAGGCATACTTTCAGCCTGGAAAAGGCAGTGAAAATTGCTGAAGGGCTTTTAATAGCTTTGAAGACATCCAATTTAATAGTAAATTAATGAAATTGTATGATTTGTATATTATTTTCTCATGGCTTGAAATTAAGATTTTAAAGTACAGTGTTTAATTGATTAAGAAATCATTAAGAAATCACTTCAGAATGTGCAAAGAGGCTTCTTCCGCTCTTAGCCTTTATAAGTGACTTCTGCTAACTGAAATCATCAGTAGTTTGATTTTATTCTGTTTTGGAGCCATGCTGTGGTTCTCTGACTCCTAAAACTGTCATGTTGGTTGAATTCTGAATTAGATAAAAATAGGAGTACCAAAAAGATTTCTCGGTACAAATAAATGTATCATAAGCCTGTCTTTTCAGTCATTTTAAGAAGAGCTAGAAGGTTTCTTTCTGCATCATTTCAAGCTGAAGAGAATTCCTGATGGAAGAAAATAATGCACTGTGTAGGGGTACTTATACCAGCCATATCAGTGTAGCATCTGAAATAAGTAGCATTGCCAAACTGGTGTATCCAGTGTCAGCTGGAGAGGTGTGAAGGAATTAGTTGGGTAAGTGTGAAGAAATTAGTCTGGTTTCCTTACCCTAGTGCAAAAATTCATTGGAATATAGTGTGCCTGTTGTGCCACCTGCCTCTGTGCTACAAAGATGAATGGAGAGCATGTTAAGTACTCTAAAAGCACTGCTGAATTATGTTCATGCTTTAAGAAACATCTACAGCCTCCTGCTGCTTTTTGTGTAGTAGAGCTCCACAAAGCAGGCAGGTGAGCCTTAGTTGATGTGACTTGTACAAGTGCCAGCCTGTATACTTAAAAACAGATGGGTTTGAAACGTAAAACTTGTATTTAAACTTTTTACAACCTTCAGTGAGAAAGGGATTACTCAGCTAAATAATGTTGTAATGGAATTCAGTTCACCTCTAATCTTTCTCCAAAGGGAAGAAGCCCAAATGAAACCCAGTTATTTTTGGGTCACCTTTATGTTGCTGTCAGACTACATGTGTTCCCATCTTTGTGAATTTCATTGCCACTAACAGAACCCTACATAGGTTAGTGCACTGCAGTGCATAGCTCATCAGAAGATCTGAGTCTCTTGATGTTTTAGTTCCTTGATTTTTCTTGGAGCAGGAGGTGCCATATATCTTTTGTATGTATTCACTAATCTCTGAAGCATTGCCATTTATATTTTGCTATTGATGTTTCTCTTTCCAACTTGCCTATCCTATGCAATGTTCAATGTAAAGTTTTCTGAGAAACTTTATGAAATTATTGTCCAAAAAAGTATTAGCAGTCTCTGTAAGTTTTCCCCATCTCATCTCATCTTTTGCTGTTACCTAAACTCTCACCTTGCTGACAAGCTTCCAGCACACGTCCTAGTTTGCAAAATTGCATTTACTAAAATAACCATTAATCATGGTCATGTTCCTAGCCTAGATTTCCTTCCTTACTCTCACCAGCTGCATGCAACAAAAAAAGCTGCTTAATTTGCATGTGAGCATCTCTGCCTGGAGGATTCTTAGTGTGATCTCAGTGGTTAGGACAGAGCTGCTTCTCTGTCATGCAACTACTTGCAGCACATGAGTTGAGACACCTCTAAACATACCATGGCAGAAGAGGCAAACATTAGACTGGGGTAAAAATAAATGTAATAGTATCAAAAATAATAGAAATGTGACAAATCGTTGTGAGTGAGGAGCAAGAGAAGCAGGATCACACAAAATTAATGAATTTTTTAAATTTATGTTTCTTTTTCCATTGGGAATTTCTGAATGTTCATTAAAAAGTGTCAATTCTTACAAATAATTTAAGAAAACTCACATTAGGTTGCCTCCTATCAACTTTTTAACCAAGAGTCACTGAAAGTCTTCAGCACCTTCCCCAGCTGCTCCTGCAACCCAGCTGCTCTTTCAGAAACCCCAGTGGGAAACTCACGGTAAAGTTTAGGTGTGATTTTGCATCTGAATTTTCCTTGGACAGAATAATGTTGTACTTATAAAAGAATGAATTACGTTTTTTTCCTTTATTTCCTTCGCTTCCTTTCAATAAAGAACACATTTTGTATCCTCTGCTTAGCACTCTGCTGCGTTGGAGTAATGGAACATGCAGAATCAATGCCTGAGGTGTCGGGAGGGGCTGGCTTACAAGGGAAGGTCAGAGTGGAAGTGTGAGAGGGGCTTTCAAAGATACCCAGAGATGTTCAGTCCACAGTCCCCTCAAAATAACAAGGCAGTTCATAGGGAGAGAACTCCCATCCCTGCTGTCCATGACGTTCTATTCCACTGAAAGTGCGTTCAAAAGTATTTCTGTCAGCACAGCTCCTGTGTGAGGGGGATGTTGCTCTCACCCTGCCTGAGATGACTAAACCCAAAGGTCTCAGTTCTGCAGCTGATCTGGATGGTGGGGTTTTCATTAACTTCACCCAGTGTCTGTGAGCATGGAGTCTGCATCATCATCCTGCATCACTGTGTTTCTGATGTAGAGGCTGGCAGAACTCATGAGCTCAGACAGGTAACAGTGTCCTGGGGGACTGACGACATTGCTGCTGAATTCAGTAGTGTGTGTGTGTGTTCCTTGGCAGGATCACAGTACAAATGAGATAGAGCTGTTGGTTTAAATGTCTGTTAGCATATTTCAGAGATATTTTTTCATGAAGGTAGCTGGGCTGGGTTACAGTATAGTAGTGAAAGCTTTGTGTTTGTAGCAGAAATAACAGGCTGTGCTGCAAGAGAGTTAATGTTTGCTGTCATGGAAACCTGTTGCCTTGGAACATGATTAATGAGACAGGCTAAAGGAAAGGAAGAAGCTATTCTTGAAATTAGTGTTCAGCAAAGCCTAAGCAAGACCAGCAATATACAGTACCAGAATTTTAGTAATTTAAAATTCTGTTGTCTAGTTCACTTAACCTTGTCTTTTTATTTACTTATTAAACAGCTCTTATAACCACATGTTTTTGTGCAAAGAAAATAAATCAAAACTAATTCTTTGGCTGACTAGAAATAAATAGCATGTTACTTTCACTCCCAGTACACTACAAAATTTGTTCAACTTTTGTGGAAAGCACATGCTGAAGACAAACTTGTGGCTGGTCTGGAGTGCCCCAATAGGCCAGTAGCAGTTTAGCTGAGGGTTTTTGCCTTTTGTCTGTAGTTGTAGGTTTCAGAGAGTCCAGGAGTATGAGCTAGGGAACATTTTGGTGGACTTTTCCATTTGGACAAATCTGGTTACTCCTGTGTATTGGTGTGGTGAGATTGCTATTCTCTAATGCTGAAAGGAAACTTGGTGAGAAGAACATACAAAATATGTTTTAAAGCTGATGTCACCCTTCTGCCATCTCCTTTTAGAATTGCCACTGAGACTTCTTTCTTCCAGAGTTCCTGCTCTAAACCCAATGTGTAGCATTACACACCAGATTCTGCAATGGGGAATGGAATGTTTTTCTCCTGCACAGGTGAATTTGTCTGTCTGTTGTAAAAAAGTGTTGAATGTAGAATCCCTAGTTTACACAGGATGACAAATTCATTACATCTTGCTGTGAATTTCAGCTGCCCTCTGGACCAGGATCTTGCATGAATAAACTGCCAGCAGCTCTTAAGTCTCCCTGACTTGTGGAGCTCACACTCCAGGGCCCTCCTCCAAGTTCACAGTGAGGGGTCAGCCTTATCTGGGCTGAGCCTACAGGGGAACGTCTTCACAGAATTTTCAGGTGAAAGAATCTTTCCATTTCTCGAGAAGGCTTAGGGTGGGGTTCTAAGTGAGTACTATGCTGGATAACAGCTCTGAAGGCACAATCTGACAATGCAGCAAGAAGGAAATATTCTGGGAAAATGAACAAGGTGCTGTCTAGGTTTGTAAGCTGACAGCTACACTGGGGCAAAGGAGGGTTTTTTTCTGGTGTCTGTTGTCAAGGACGAGGTGGTCCTTGCTTGTTCTCAGAAGGAAAACTGGCTTGGATAATGAGTTCTTGCTTGGAAAAGGCTGACACGGTGTTATGTTGGCAATGACAAGAATGTTCTGGCAAAAAGTTACTGCAGAGAGCAATGAAATATTGTAAGTTATTTTAAAATACAGTGGTAAAACATTGATTCATTCTGCTTGGGTTAATACAAGGAACCATCAACATTTAGCATGACAGTTCTGTCTGAATGATGATTAAAACAATTAATTGTCAAAAAGGTTATGTCATAATGTATATTCCAATATTTATGTTTAAGTCTGGCAGGAGAGTGGAAAGCCTAAGACCTCATGAAATCTTATTCATCCTTCAGTCCCAGACAGGATCAGCTGCACTTAAATTCTGAGTGATGTTTTTGTAACTTCTTCAGATCAGCCTATGGTGGACATTTCAAAACATTCCTGCAGAATCTGCCCTGAAACTAAACACCCCCTCTGAGAAGAAATGCTTTTCCTAATGCCAGCTCCTTTATTGCAACATAAGCCCAGTACTACTTGTGATATCAGGCACAGATAAAGAAAAACCTCTGTTCCATTTCCCTGCAGCAGCCCTTTAAGGTATTCTCTGTTCTGCTGTCCAGCTCCCAGGTAATGCTCAGGAGCAGTGGAGCACAAGGCTCGCTGTGCCTTCAGTATGACCTGAGTGCTTTTGACCTTCACTCTCCTCAACTGTATTAAGTTGTGGTGATGAGTAGCTGGTCAGAAAATGTGAATAGCATCTAAACTGATGAAAAGCAGGAGCACAGTTCCTTTCTCCTGTTTTCTTACACTCTGTAACTGCTCAAAACAGCTGAGCATGACTCCTGAATTCAGCAAATACTTTCTACCCTGTTACAAACATGGTAGAAAGCTCAGACTGCTTTAAAGGGGTATCTGTATTTTGGAGTTTGAATTACCCCCTCCCTGGCTGGCTCAGCACTGAGGAAACTGGTGTCCAGGTGTAGGAAAAGGAGAGTTCTTTTCACTGTTACTACTCTGGAATCATGTTTTAAGATAAAATTAATGAGAAATGAAGCTTGTTTAATTTCTAAAAGGTTCTGACTGTGGGTGTGAGTTTCTCACACATAATTGTCCAGCTAAAAAACTGTATAAGAGCTTACCTCTAATAGGTAGGGCTTTTCTGGAGGGCAGGAAACTTAAAATGTGAAATGGGGTATAGTTTGAAGGCAGACAGTGAAGGAAGGAATTTCAAAAGGGATGATTTCTGGCTGTCTGGCTTCTCCTGTGGGATGCTGGAACACAGCTGGGCACAGCTGCAGCCTGGTGACTGTGGAGGGGAGGGCTAAGAGCACACATGGACAGCTGTCTCTGACAGTGTGGTGACCAGGAGGTAGGTGCCCAAACAGTGTCCCAAGATGTGTTGGCTTGGAGAGGAAATGGGAAATTAAATTCTCTGGGACAGCAGAAGGAACTGAGGGGCTGGCAGTGAGACACAAGGTTTTGCTGTTGGTTGCATTAACAGGCAGGGAAGCCTGGGTGTCATGTGCAAAGGAGGTTGTCATCATAGCCATGTTGGGGCATCCAGTTCTCTCCTGAAGGGGAAAAATCTGGGACCTTAAATATTTGCAGATTACTCTCGTAAAAGGAAAAACTAACAGAAAAGAAAATGGATTCTTAGGGAGAACCTCCAGTTTCCTTCTGTTCCTTAATGAAAGTATAAGATTTGTTTATAAATGTACTGATGGTTGTTGAGGGGTTTCTGCCATTTATTCCAGTTATGACTTTGTATAGCTGCTATGTGTGTGTGTGAGGCCAAGCAGGAACAGTGTGGCACAAGTCAACAGGAATGAAAATGCTTACTGCTCCCCTTCTGCTCCAAGGTGATCCTGGCCAGGAGCAGGAGGGAGGCCCTCCAGGTCTCTGGCATACAGCTTCCCCTTGGCACAGGTCAGGGAAGCAGGAAATCTCTTAGTCAGGGATGGCAGCCAAGAGCATTAGAGAGGTCCCCAGTAGCAGCTGGTGGCAGTGGAGGCAGACTGCCCTGCTTCCAGCATCCCTGCAGGAGCAGGGCAAAGAGGGGGAGGGAATCCACGGGAAAGAGAGGCTGTTGGAAGGGGAAAGATTGAGAAGGAGGGCCTTCAGGTGCAGTCTCCACACCATTTGGAGGGGAATACTTGTGGTGGTGTTATCCACAGCTTTCACTCATCCTGCTCTTTTCTGCATCACTACTGCCCCCATTCTATTTACCACCTCTTTTTTTTGTAAACTTTCCCTATTTTCTCCAGCCTGGTTTTCCTTCCTTTCCTTTTACTGATGTCTAGTCTTGCATAAACTCTCCTTCACCTCCTGTCTCTTCTTTTCTCTACTCATTTTGAACTGACTTTCCACAGAGGGAAGGCAAGGCTCTCCAGGGACAGCAGAGCCCAGGAGCCGTGTTCTGCTCAGCCCTCAGCTCTTGCTGCTGGCACTTCCACAACTTTCTCTCCTGTCTCCTTTCTGTGTGTGCTTCTGCCAAGAATGCAGAGTCTGTTGAAGGCCTTGTTTGAGGAATGACCACATTTCTGGTGTTGTATTTCCTGTTTCTCCTCCCTGAGTAACTGCAGAGCTCGGTCTAGCTCAGGTGAATTTTGCAATTTGTGATGCTTTGTGTAGGCTGTTTCTGCTACTAGATCAGATGGCAGCTTGGTGATTTTCAAAACTGGAATGTTATATAGGGTCCAAATATGACATTAAGAGCCATATGGAAAACTGTTAAGACTTCTTTGCTAATCAATTCTAGAAAGATGAGCAAGAAGAATATTTTCACTCACATTTCAGTGTTTGTTGTCCAGACACTCAGACACCCAGAGGGTATTTTTGCTGTGAACTTTCATCTCTGCTGCAGATCTATATGAGAAAACTGATTTGGAATGCAGATAAACAGAGACCCCACAGAAAAGCAAGCAGTTAAACTGAGCCAAGGCTAAGAATGCCAACAGAGCCAAAAGGTCAGACAGGAAACCCATTCCACACCAAAATGACAGACAGATGGTGTTGATTATTTTTAAATGGAAAAGTGTGTTGGGCAGAGTCCGGTGTCATGGCAACCCTTGGCCTGTGCATAACCTTTTTCTGCACCTTTTCTGTTTGGTCTGTCATTTCAGTCATCCTTACCTTTCATACTGTGGCTGTAGCCTGAGCAGGTGTGGGGGAAAGGAGCTCAGGTGGGAGCACAGCCATACTCCAGCAGCATTTTCCAGGTCTGGCACAAATCCCATGTGTGTGGATGGCCCCAGATGGCCCCATGCGCTTTCCAAACCTCCTCTTTGCTCCCTAACTGACTGACTGTGATGAAGAGATGGAGCTAACAGCAGCACTTCTGCTTCCAACACCGTGCTGGGGAGGTCGGGATTAGGGAGCTGTAAGTGATGCTGCCCTCCAGGCAGCCGAGGTCGGAGCTGAATATATCCCCTGCCCCTGCCACTGCCATTCCCAGCTGGGGAGTGAGAGCTGCTGCCTGGGCTCAGAGCAGGCTGGGGCTTGGCCCTGCTGCCTAAAGCTAGCACAGAAAATACATATCACAGATGTTAGTAATTAATCCCATGTAAAGCTAAATCTCAAGTTACACATCTTGTTCCCCTCTCCATCACTTTGCAGGTATTCTGGTAAAATGTCGCAGTCCATCTAACAGGACTTGCAGTCTCAAATGAAAATCTGAGTTTCAACTACACAGAAATAGCCCCTTTCTAGGTTACTTCTGCTTTTAACTTTTATGACTCTCAGTTCTCTCTTGTTTCAGAAATTCAGGGCTGTGTTCATATATGATTTTTTCATGTCTGCACATTTCACATGACCTTAGCAAGGCACGGGGACAGAGGGCCTGGAGTTTGTAGCACCGGACTTGTTGATGCTTCTCTTCCTATCTGTTTGGGCACCCTTATCAGGTAGGTGTTACTGGGCATTGTCATTTGGGCATTTCAAGGGCTGATGAACAGCTGCTTTAGGTGGTGCCAGCATCTCGGGGAAGCCTTCCCACCTTGCTGTGAGCATGGGGAGGGCCAGGGCAGGGTGTGTGCTCACTGCCCTGCCAAGCTCTGCTGAGCAGGAGGTTCCTGTGAGCTGCACAAGCACACCTTAGCAGAAGGCCTAAAGATGGGAGGCTGGTTTTCATTTTTCAGCCAGTATCTGATAAATCAGTGTTCCTGAAGAAGTTTATTGTCTTGGTACTCAACAGAAAAGTTTCCCCTTCAAAGGTGCTGTGGGTGCATTTGCAGGGTGCAGCTCCTCAGGCAGTAGCAGAGATGACCCCTGACCAAACCCCTGTGTTTGGGAGGAAGTTCAGGCTGTTATGTTGATACCTTTTTTATCTTTTTAATGAAACCTCCTTCCTGCCATTTCAGAGAGGAGGCTTTGACGTCATGTGCTGATGAGTCACTGCTGTTAACAGGCCAGCAAGCAGGGATTGAGAGTACTGTCTGCAGCAGCTGCTCTGTTAATCATTCACAAAAAGCCCAGAGAAAGCTCAAGGGGAATGCTTGTGAATAATTAAATTTCTGTTTTCATTATGAAGACGCAGTTGATTTACCTGGATCTGCTAGAATCTAGGTATTGGGAAGTGAGGGAACAGGACAGTGATCTCACTGATTTGTTGATATCACTGTAAATAGCTTTTGGATAGTCGTTGGTGTCAGTCAAGCATAGGCATGACTTAACAATTTCATGTAAAGCTTATGTAATACAGTTCTGACCATCATCTACATCTCCCTTGCTGCAACCACTTCAACCGTATTTATGTTTTCTAGAAGAGAGTTCTTGGGGGAGCAAATGCCCTTGATAGGGCAAGACAAGGATTCTACTGGAAGGCTGGGCTCCTGTAAATATCTCATAGCCTAAAGTTGTGTATTCTCAAAGAAAGTAGAGTTGTCCAGGTTTGTTCTCTGATGGTTCTTCTGTTCATAAGCATCTTCTGGGGGTAACTGGATCATTTATTGCTGCTGCTAAAATGGTATTATGATAAGAGATGTTGCACTCCTTGTGATGAGCTTTTAAACTTCAGTTGCCAACATGGCATGATCAAAGAATTCATTAGATTCTGCTTTTGGGTGAATAGGGCTTTTATTTCAGACAAGGTCAAAACTGGATAAATTCCTTAATAGTGAATTATTCACTGCTGAAATCTTCCTCTCTAGTTTTAAATGTCTTGGACATTTAAAGCGCTGCTGTCTTTTACTTAGAGGTAGAATAAGATGGGCAGTTTTACTCCCAAAACAATCCCATCCCTTAAGTGATTGGTTGAAACTGCCTTAGAACAGGATGATGCTTGGTCTTGGCTAAATATTAGGTTTAGCTTTGCCCACACAGTTGGAGTGCTTGGACCATGGGGAGCATAGGATTGCCTACCACCATTGACTTTAATTACCTGTACAATGTGACAAGAAAATTGTTGTTCTGCCTGTCAGACAAATAACAAGAAAGAAAACCCACACAACAAAACCATTTGAGTCTGATGAACCATTCTGTCTTTGGGCATTGTTTTCATGGACCTGTGAAAGCCCACGGATATGTAGGCAGAACCTAATTAACTACAGCTGTTGAAAGAGCAACTTTGAAATTATTTGTTGAAAACTATGTTTTTCATCTTTCAGCACTGTGGCCAATTTACTGTGGGCTTGCTTTCTTGAATTGATTCGTAAAAAGTGTAACTGATCGTATCAGCTCCTCCATACCCACATTAGCCCCAAATTCTACAGCTTCCTATCATCAGCTTCCTAAAATGTGCTTATACAATGGGCTGAGTTATCCTTGGTAGATAAAAAAAATCCTGGCAGATGAAACCAGATAACATCACTGTGGAAGAGAGTTGTCCTGGAACTGCAATAGCTGATGATTTGCCATTTCTGTAATGAGATGATTTCCAGAGCCCACTTCTCAGTCTGCAGATACAATGGCCAGTCTGGAGCCTTTCAGAAGAGCTGGCCTTGCTCCTTGAGCAGGGCCAGGCCTCCTGGTGGGGTGGGAGAATGGGTGCCTATTTAGATATTTAGGGGTAACAGCCAAGGTGATACATGGAATCTTATGGAGAGGAGCAGGGGGGTTCATTGGAATGGTGAAATCTGGGATGGGATGCCAGCAACAGGCTGGCTGTCCTGGGGGGGAAAACCAGAGCCAGAAGGATGGGGAGAGCTGTAACAGTTATGAGAGTTGCAGCTTCCCAGATCATTGCCATGCTGTAGTGAGTGAGGAACATTGTCAAACCCATGGAAGGTGTGATCAGAAGGAAATGAAGTTTACATTGATTTTGGCAGGGGTAGAGCTCAATTTGCAGAAGTCAAACAGTGAGAGGTTCTGTGCATACCCTGTCACAAGCAATCAAAGATCATGAACTAAGTGTCTGTTCCCCACAGAATCACAGCCAAGGATGGATGATTGGTAACTTTGGTTCTGTGGCACATCCCTTCTGGAACTTTTTTGTATTTGCCTTCTGAACCTTTGAGATTCCTTTGTTGAAATTCCTATTAATTTCAAGGCCTGGAGAGACTTACATACTGAAAGATGTGATTCTAATAAATAAATGACATCATAAGTATACCTGGCTTTACTAATAACTCCTGATATTGTGAGGTTTGGATTCTTCAGCATCACGAGCCACTGAGCCTGGGACGTGGGATGGAGCCCAGTTTGGATATCAGAGCTTAGGGTGGTTATTTATACAGCTGGGGAAAATGTGTTAGCAGAGCAAATTGTGGTGCTTGCAGATGGAGCATATATTGTAATAATAATGAAGGTCTCAGAGCAGAACTTCCAGCAAAAATTGAGGAATATTGAAAGTAGGGGAAAGCAAACAGGAAGTTTGGGAATAAAACAACATCAAAAGGAGGACACCAGTTAAAATCTAAGCCAAATACCGTTTCTGAGAATCAATATTTTTCATCTCAAACGTAGGTTCTACAGAAGATGCTTTTTTCTAGCTGCTCATTAAAAAGGGTCCTTCTGAAAACCTATTGGTCCCTGGGAAATCAGATGCATTGTGTAGTCAAATATCATATTAAAAATAGAGAAGGATTTCTGGAAAGATGTGGATGCAAGAAAGCAATAAATTCTGCAGAGGTTGTTAAAAGCCACCCAGAGAAAATGGCCATGTGAGGTGTACTACAACTCTGAGAAGCAGTCAGCAACAAGAAACCCTCTGGGACACCAAAGCCTGGGTCTGCAGGTAACCCTGAGCACCTGGGAGCCTCTGAGCTCCCTCCCCTGGAGTCCTTGCCTTGTGGATCAGGACAGCTGATGGCCTTTGCTCTGACATTTCTATTACTGGAAGCATTCTCTGTGGGAAGGGCTGGAAGGTTTAAAAACAAGTTTGAAAATTTTCCCTATTCTCCAGACACACTTTTTTCTCATAATTGCAAAGCAAGTATAGGCTTTTTTTTTTTTTTTAATGACTGATTCAGCCAGCCATTTAATCTTTTGCGCTCTGTACTCAGCAAAAATGTGAGTTTGTCTGGAAAAATAATAATTGGAGAAAGATTAACACAAAGGACCAAAACAAATTGGGATTAAAGGATGGGTTCGGGAATCTTTCCCCAGCCCAGGTCAACAGTACCCAGAAATCAAATAATTGGATTTGTTCACTCACTTCTGGCCTCTCAGTTTGTGCTTGAGAGAGATCAGCAAGGCTCCTTGGACCTGCCAGGCCCCCAGGGCTGCAGCCAGTGCCTTCCACAGCAAAGCATGAGGGAGTTCTTGTAATGCCAGAGCTGGTTACCTTGGGTGTGTCATCATTAATTATTGACAGAGCACTCAGAGATGGGACTGTGATAGTTCTGTTCTTTGTTTCTTTTATAAGAAAAAGAATAGCTTCAAAAGTTAAATTTTAGAAGTTTAAGACTTTATAAGAGGTGCCTATTCTCCCATGCCTGAGGGGACGAGTTTCTTTTCTTCTAAGGTCAGAATTAAGTTTCTCTTTTATCTTCCATCCTTGATCAGGCACTGTGGGATTTCCAGAGGGCTGTTTCCCTCTGGAAACAGAGGGTAAGCCAGCACATCAGATGACTCCAGTGCATCAGCTGCGAGCTGTTCTCACAGGTACCAAAGGCAGACAGTAGTTCTGACTCTGGTGCAGTGATTAGCTGCTCCCTGCTTCTCAGGAGACACAAGCAGAATCCTCAGGATCCATCCTGCCTGCAGTCCATGCTCTTGAAGATGGAAATACCTGTTGCACCCCCTGCTCTCACAGCCTGATCTTGCTTCTGGACTTTGTGGCAGGATTCTGAGTGTCCCTGTGAAGCTGCTCTGAATTTTGAGAGTGTGGCACCTTGTCTCCTCAGAGAGACAAAGACATGCCCTTCATTTAGATCCAGCCTGCTGGAAAACAAGGTCAACCTGATTGTTTTGGAACAGATGGCTTCCTTCTATGTAGTGGCATTTCCCTGGCTAAATGAAGCCTGACTAGACAGAAATATCAAATGTAGCTATATGTGGATGTATAAGTATAGCAATGAATTGTAGGGTTATGAGAATTTAGAGTTGCTGAAGAAATTTTTTTTTCCCAAAAAATCAGTCAGCCCTTATTATAAATAACTCGTTTACTTTATCTTCAATAGTCATGCTTTAAAGTAAGTTGACAGGTGACAGGTTAGCCCACTCCCCCCTGGGGAAAGTTTTCAGTGAAAGATGGCTGGGAGCAACTGCACGAGAAGAGTTTGATATATTCTGAGCCCTCTGCCCCAGCAGAGCAAGGGTTTGTTGAGTTCTGTGGAAATGTGAGCTAAACCAGATCTGATCTGGGTACTCAAACAGGAGATTGATGGAGAAAGCGTGGGTTATGAGGCTAGAAAAAGTACAGGTGAATTAATGGCACACAGAAAGACTACCTTCCTGTTTCCAAGTAAATGCATGCTGCTGTCAGTTTTGCTTGCTTTTTTCAAAATCTAGGGGATGATTGTGCCCCAGATCCTTGTCTGACTGTATTACAGCATGTCTTGAGGGGGTAGGGGGAGTGCATGTCTTATTCATGCATTCGAGCATTACTTGAGATTTCCTGTTTTTCAGAGTGTCCATATGCATTTCATGGTCCTATAGAAGTAATTTAGATAATATTAATTAATTAATTGTTTCTAATACTATTGTGATGGAGGGGGCCTTCAGAGGCCCATTCCAGCTCTATTTTGATATTGCTAAAGAAGCAGGCAGCCCCAGCAGTGATGGTCCCTGCTGCAGGGTGTTTTACTCCTGTATGAGAGTGGCCTTGGTGGTGTGGAGAGCTCTGCCTTTCCAAGAGGGGCAATCAGATCTCTCCAGCTTTATCTCATTATCTTTTCTCAGAAAAAGCAGCAGAAGTCTAATGTAATCACTTTGGTGCTCAGAGGCCCTGGCTCAGCTAGGACACTCTGGCTCAGTAAGGGGAAAAGCTGCTTCATGACTCACTTCCACTTCTCCTCACTGAGTCACTGTCCATCCCTGCTGCTAGAACTACCTGAAAGGGTCTGACTGCATTCCTGGGCACTTGGAGTCTACCTAATTCAGTGAACTGAGGGAGTTCACTCAAAGACATGGGAGCTTGTTGTCCCCTCCTATACCCCATGAATTAAGAGATTTAGCAAGTGTGTTTGAAAGCCTGGCTTAAACATGTACAGGTTTCCTTTGGCTGGTAGGCCATTGCTGAAAAAGGACTGAAACACAGCCACAAGGACTTCAAAGGAGTTCACATCTGAGCTAGAGCTGTATTTCTCTTTCAGAGCTTGGGCAAGTTTCCAGAGCAGAAACAAACTCGGATGTGGATTTTAAATATCATCAGCCTTGCAAGTCAAGCACCAAGTTCAAGTGCACAGTGAAGGAAGCACCTTGACTGAGTGCCCAGCCATATTTATGTGCCTTTGAGCTCCTGTGTCTGAGCAGGAGGGCAATGACCATCAGGAGCACCTCCACCCTGCCTCTTTGGGAGACCCTCACCCTTCTTCTTTCTGGGTTTCCTTCTGGCTCTTTGAGCTCTTTTTTTCATCTGCTGGTTCTGCTTCTAGAAATGCTGCCAGGTCCCCACACATTTGTCTCTCCTCTGAGGTTTCCCAGTGCCTGTGGTAACTGCATCCCACAAGTCTCCCTGGTCTAGCTGCAAGTCCAGAAGCTGATGAGGTCTTAGGTGTGAGCCTGCTCAGCCTCTCCTCACATAATCCATCTACACATGGCAAGAGATCAAGGTATTTTAAAAGCAAACAAACAGAAAATTCTGTTTATGAAACAGAGAATTTTCTGAAACTAACATTTGCGTGTGTTTAAAGGATTTTTTGTCTTTATTCACTCAAAGGTTTTTTTGTTCTTCATCTATATTGAAGTTACCCTGTTTTAAGAAATTTAGATGAAAACTAACTTAAAACACAACCTCAGCATTCTTAAAAAAATGCTCACTTGTTTAAACATCTTTACAAAATGCAGGGAATAAACACCCGCATCAGCATTGAGACTGAAATAAAGTTAGATGCATCATCTATTTCTCAGCAAAGTTAGGCTACCCAGCTCCCCAAATCCATAGCTTTTCATTCTTTTTCTTGTGATTTGGTTGCCTAAGGTACTAATTACGTAGCAAGGTAATAAAATATAACATCCCTTCACACAGACCTCGTTTTTAGTTTCAGTATTTCCAAAGGAGACCTCCCAGCCTGCTTGGAGCAACCTTCCAGAAGGCAAGGTCATTATTCAGAGACCTGCTTTACACAGACATCTTTTCTGCTCCCAAGTAAAGTGTTCCTGGTCATGAGAGTTGTTGACCCTCTCTAGACACTTTCATTTATCTATCCAACTGTTAGTCCAGAACAGCTTTGGGGTTTTTTACTTTGCTAAGATCTAGTGATCAGTCAAGTGACCAAAGGTGGGTCAGAGCACCTGCAGGGCTGCTGGCTGCCTTCCCAGCCCTGTGTCTGACTCCTGCAAAGATCCAGAGGCAGCAGCCAGGAGCTTGGGCTGAGGCCTTCCTTGCCCCACTAAGCTGATACATTCCCTGCAATAAACACAGACCAGAATATTACTGTAAGCAGGTCTGACTGTATAATAGAAGGCAACGAGGAAATTAGCAGGAAACAAAGCAAAACCTGGCTCCATTAAATTGGATTAGTAGTTTTTGCTAGGGAATGCTGGCAGCAGAGAGATTTTGTGTTGTTTCACAGAGGTTGGCTGATAGTAAGTGACTGAGGCTGAGCAAGGAGTGCTTGATTTACATGTGCTGTGCCTGAAACAATCTTGTTGTTCACGTGTGAATTTTAATTCCCCAAGTCTGTGCAGAAGTGAGTCCCTGAAAATTAACTTTCAGAGGCTGGAAATGTATTTCGCAGGTCCCTGTTTTTTCAGCCTTGCTCATTATAGGATGCATCCTTCTTTCTGATTAAGGTTTTTATGAGCTATGTTTTGCCAGATAAACACAAATAAATGAGACTGATTTATGAGTTACCAACCCTCAGTAATTCTTGATGATTCATGTGGTCTTGGTGTGGTTTGGGTTGCTCCAGTGCAGTTGCTTGAAGCTACCCTCCTTGTAGCTCTCTTTTCCCTCTGAGAGGGAGAAGAGGCCATTCCTGAAGCCTGAAACTGGCTTCTGAATTTCTTCAGTCTTTCAAGTTTGCTTTGATTTGTTATATTTGACAGGTCTCATGAAGTGACTTATTAGTGAGATATTGAATATTGCTGAATACTAGGGCTTCTTTGTTCTCAGTTCTACAGCCACATTTTAGTTAGACCTCTTTTCCATCATTTAGCTCATATTAAAATACAATATATGTTTTGGAACAGAATATTAAATGCTATAAATCAATCTGAAAACTAATACCTACCAGAAGCTAAATTTAAGTCTGTGAAGAGCCCAGGGGTTTGCTCTTTGGGCAGGCAAGATTTCAGCCATGAAAAGATGGATAAGATGCATCTCTGGATAAGATGCAGAGAGGTTGCAAGGTTCTGGCTGGCACAACATGCCATAAGAGCAGAACACTGTTGCTTAGCGACTTGTGAAGGATGATTAACCCTTTCCTAGAACTCCCAACATTCCTATGGAAGCCCTCCTGAGCCATCACTCTGGACAATAATTGAATATGAAGAAACTACTCCAATATCTTTAGCTATTAGATGTATTGATGTATTAATCATTAATGTTTAATGAAGGACTGTCTTAATCTTACCATTAATTACTGAAGGAGATCACTAAATCAAAAGCCATTCATCCTTGGTATGATGTGTAATTATTGCAAAGGAAGGCTCATATAATCACAGTAAAGGTGGAGTAAGAAGTGATTAAAACTATTTTGGGACTGATGGTGGTCAGTGCCACTGCTGGTATTTCCTCGTATGAACTCATACTTCTAAAATTTCAACTGAATTTAAAGACTGAGCCCATGCATGGACATTACTCTTGCATGGGGTACCCTGGAGGCAGAGTTTGGTACCAACAGCAGTTAGGGAAGTTCCTCACCTCTCATCCCTTTCCAACGCAACAGAGACATTACAAAGGCCATATCAATCTGAAAACAGTAATTTTAATTAAAAATCTAATTAATCATTGATGTTGATGGGCTGGAAACATGCTGTTCTCTTGTTTGAAAGGTGCCTGAAATTCAGCATGAGCTGATAAGCAGGAATGTGTGGGTGTGGTGGGCGGGTTGGGTTTTACCTGGTGCTACCTTTTGCAGATGCTACAGAGCAGAAATTTTCTATGCAGTGTCACTAATGTGTTACAGCATTTGGGTTGATTTTTTCAAAATGTGATCGCTTTGGATGGTGTTCACCTTATGTGAAGCGTGGAGTCAGTTCAGCTGTGGACAGCTGAGCAAGATGAGCAATCCTCACCTCTCTCAAACAGCCCCTTGAGGGGCTGGGCTTCCCGGGTTTGCCCTCTTCTGAAGCAGCCTGGGAAGAGCATTGACTGGAGCCCACAGAGCACCCCAGCCCTCAGGCTGGAGGGGTGTCCTGAGGAGGGTTATCTTCACTAGGATGGCTTCCCAGTGTTCAGTGTGCTGCTGAACAACAGTGCCACAGCAACATGGTGTTCCATTGCAGCAGTGGAAAATCCCCCCATGGGAACAGAAGTTAAAGCATAGATAGAGGATTTTAAATTGCAATGGTCACTCTCTGTGATTTTAGTTGGTAATAAAGGCAAGAATTCCCCTGGAGCTAGAAACACTCTTGGTTTCACCTCTCCCCCTCAAGGAGCTCCAGCAGCAGCAATAATTTTCTGTAACTATTGACCCTCAGTTCTGGTAACTTGGGAGAAGGTGGGGGCTGAGAGCAGCTACCGTGTACATGGGCCTGTGTGCACTCCCAGCACCTCTGTGACTCTGCTTCATCAACAGGGAAACCCACCTGAGCTAGAAACATTTTGTACCCAGTAATGTTGAGATTGTGTTCTCTCTTGTTTGCAGATGGTAACTCCATGACCTTAGCAGAGACTTACAGGGCATTAGAATCAATCCAGGTGACAAGTTGGCACAAAGATAACCTTTGCTGTGACAAATCCAAATGCAGGCCTTGTGTTTCTTAATTTGTCCTTATTCTGTGTGCTGCTATCAGGCAGATGCAGAGACTACTGGTGATTTTGTTTCTCAAATGTCTTATCCTGATGCATTTCAGACTCTCAGCTCCAGAGAGCAGCGCATGTGACAAACAAGCTGACTGTGTGCCATGTGGGGTTTTGCACTACTGCTTTTTGAGTGAGTCCATGCCACTGAGAGATCTCCAGGGAGATTAATGCTGTGACAGAGGCACAAAACAATGCAGATATTTCTGAATTGTTAGGCAGATTATTTACTGTTTCTTTAACACACTTTCTTAACTTGCCAACATCAAAAAGAAACTTGTGTGACTGATATCTGAGCTGTTTCCTTTTGCTGTTGTCAGTAAGGAGATGAAGCTTCTGAACTGGGATGTTTTGGCGTTTGGCTGGAATGGATGGGTTTGGCTTGTGTGAAATACGATTTCTGCTGGCTCCTGTCGGAGGCTGCAGCCATTTGTCCTGTGCTGTGCTGGCTGGCATGTCACACAGTGGGGACAGCATGTATTATTGCCCTGCTCTGTCCCTCCACTGGCAGCCTTAATCATGCCAGCTGTGGTGGTTTGTTTCTGAGCAAGAGATCCTGCACTGGGGCTTGCAGCTGTTCCTGAGCCGAGAGCAGCCTGGGGAACCTCAGCATCAGTGCTTGTGTACAGAGAAGTCCAGCAGTGTGCTCCAGAGGAGGAACAAGCTCAGCAGTGCTCTCCTGGTGCTGGGGAGGGACAGGCTGAAGCAGCAGAGCCCTGAGCTCTCTGCTGAGCCTTGAGAGAGGCAATACTGAGCTCTCTGCCCTGAGCTCTCTGCTGAGCCCTGAGAGAGGCAATACTGCTGTCTCTGCTCCCTGGCACTGCTCAGTGCTGATGGGCTCTGCAGGAGGCAGCAAGGGCTCACACCATGGGCTCTGCCCTGGCTGCACCCTGAATGTCTCTGTGTTCTCATCTCTCCTCCTGGGGGGGATTCACAGAGCTAAGACACTGGAATTTCATAATATGCTTCTGGGAGGAACAAACTGAAGCTGGGATTTGTGGAAGCAGTAGGACCACAGCAAAGCAATATCTGTGGATGAATCTGGTTGCCATTGGGGAAATTCTTGGCATTTCTTGTACCTGTTCTGATCCAGGTTTGGTGTGGTTTTGAGGCACTGCGTGGTTTTGTCTCTGTAGGAGGGCTTGGTCTGTGGAAAGGCTGTGATGTACTTTGATAGTGAAATGTCAGTGCACATGGAGGGGCTGGGGCTGTGTGGGGTTCAGGGTGAGGGTGATGCCAGGGCTGAGATATTCCTGTGGGCTTGGGCAGCTTGAGTTGGCTCTGGGTCCCCCACAATGTGTGAGCACACTGGGTACCTGGGGCTTAGGCTCACAGTGAACCATGGCTGTTTGTAAATCCCTGTCCTGCCCTCCCACCCTTCTGTGCTGCACCAGGAAAGGAGCATTGTGGCAGAGAGAAAGCCCAAACACATTCTTGGCCCTGCCCCTGCCTGCCTGTGCACCCTGGTGGGGTGAGCCCAGGTCAGCCCTGCTCCAGCATCCCCAGGGCTGTGTTAGTTCCAGTATGGATTTGCTGTCAGCAAATGCACATGTACCTCCCACAGGGATCCAGTGCTCCATTTCCCAACAATTCTTTAGTTTAGGGGGAAAATCTGGATGTGTGGTTATTCATTAGTTCCAGCGGTGCTTCAGCCATGTGAATTGTAAATAAGAAAATGGCATATGAAATTCTGGTCACTAGAATGGGGAAATAAAAGGCAACTAATCTAGAAATTATTGATTTTCTTTTTCCAGTTGTTCATGGTTAATATTTAGCCACCCCTAGCTGTTCTTGAACACGCCTGTGAACACAAAATGTGAGGCAGGCAATAAGAAGTGGCTGATTTCATTTTAACATCCCTTAATTAGTGCAGAAAATAGCCTGTTGCCCATATCTGAAGTGGAAAGGCTGCACACTGAAGCGTTCCCCATGATGAAATAATGTGTGATTCCAGGTGAGGCTCTTTCTTTCAGCACTGTCAACAGTGAGCCCTGGGGAGTTTTTTCTTTCCAGCTGGATGATAGCAAGTGACAGATTTCTTAATATTTGTTACAGTGTTGATGCCTTTCACTGCATTGCACATCAGGAGAAAAAGATTCACTACTCTGAATAGCTGAACCTGGCCCTTTTGTTCTCACCACTGGATTTTAGTGGTATAGCTTAAAATGTAAAGCCTGTGACATGAGATTTAAAGTTCTTTAGTTAGGCTGTAAACAACTATATTTTAAATTGTATTAAATTCATTGTTCTTCAAAGCTGGAGCCCGCTCTATTGCCACAATGCTACAGAACACAGAAATTTTTGCAGGTACTTCTGTACAAAGCCAGAGACAGTTGATTTCAGTCACAATACAAGGGGCTATTATGTCACATTTCTCTTTTCTTGTGGTTTATTTTGAGCAGTTTCCTATCCTGTGAGTTGTTGGCCTTCATACCCCCCTCAAAACCCACTGAAAATTTTATTCCTTTTTTTATAGTAAAGGGGCCTCTCAGTCTTGAACGCTTAATGTTCAAGCTGTGATGGCCAGGGAAAGCTATCTGTTCTGCAGGGAGAAACTGGGAACGGGGGGCTGAGGGAGCTGATGGAGCCCCTGCAGTGAAGACAGGGCTCTGCAGCCAGCCTGGTACACACAGCCAGCAGAAGGGGCACCACAGCCTGGAGCCCATCACAGTCTCACTCTGGAACCATCCCTGTGGCTGGAAAACTTCATCAGCTGCTTTGTTTTCAGTGACTGGGGAAACACATTGTCATAGTTCATGTAACAAAGGGGAACCTGCTTTGTCTCTCAGCTCTTCCTCCTGCAGGCTGCCCACTGTTAGTGGAGACAGCAAAAGCAACACGGAGCAGCTTCCAGTGAGAGGGAGATAACTGCTGTGGGTATTTGAGACAAGCCCTACCCTCAGGGGCTCTATGTACAGGCAGAAAGGCACTAATCACCTCCCTCCAGCCCCAGTCCCTTGGCTGGGGTGTGGGTGAGGGCTGATGCACAACAACCCTGGTTTGCCATAGAGCATCAGAGAGCAGCTGCTAATTGTCTTAGCAAGAGTTTCAGGGGTTTCTAGCCCAATAAACTTGGATGGTATCACACTGAAATGGCTGAAGAAAGTGTTTTGCAACCACTACTGGAACTGAAAATTGGGATTCTGAAGCAAGTTCCATTAAAATGGCTTCCCTCTCTGTCTCCAAGAAGTTCCTGGTAACAGAGGTAATGGTTGGATGTTTTGTTTAGTCTAAAACTAATTTCTATTGTATCAAGAGGTAAAAAGTGCTACAGAATCACATAGTTTCAAGAAATTGCATATGTAACAAATGCTATATTGTGAGAAGGAGGCTGTATTTCAGATAAAAGGTATAGTTGTTATTGAGAAAGATCAGAAGACACCCATGAAATACGTGACTGAATGTATATTTGATAGTAGACAAAAATTATCATCAAACCCAAAAAAGTTACAGTTATAAACATTCAATTACAGACATTAATTTCTTGTGGTCTAGATCACCCAATTCTGTCTGGTAAACATCACCTTTATTTTGGGAGTGCTTTTCCCCCCTGACCCATGTGAAAAATTTGATCTTCCTGGCCCGTTTGCAGCAGCCTGTAACAGGCAAGCCTGTGTCTTCAGATGTCACACAGGGTTTGATGCCCTGAGATCCTGGGCACAGGTCATACCTTGGAGCACTGACAGTATCTAGTAATGAGGCAGTGTCATGTCAGATACAACTGGATGAGTTATTTGTAGCAAACAACTGATTTAATTTCTTTCCCTTGGTGTCTGAATGATCTGCTGTGAGGTTTTGACTGCCAGAGATCTGCGTGTGTGAAATGACAATGAGTGTTTTATGCAAATGGTGCCATGCTCTGGATTGCCTATCAGCTATCCTGAGACATTATTTCTCATTATTTGCTGTTTCGGCTGAATGACAGTCCTTGCAAGTCACGGGGTACTGAGGCTGAGCCCTGAATGAACAGCTTCCAAACTCACATGGAGCCTGCAGGATGAGCTTCTAGAAGCACCATACTCATGCTGGGAGCACAAACCTCACACAGCTGGGTTTGCAGTGCTCTCCTCGTGTTCTTGTGCCCTGTTTATTGCATGGGAGCCCTGCCTGGTGTGTGGGGCAAGCCCGTGCCTCTCTGTAGGGAACTTTGTGAGCTGGTTGTGGCATCATTTTCTTGGTAATAAAAACACGTGGCACCGCAGTGCTGGGAGGCAGGGTGAACTGGCAGTGGGCAGGGGATGTTCTGGTTTGGCTTTGGCCACAGGACTCAGCACTGCCCCTGCTCCTGCTTGCACAGTCCAGGCTTTCTCTCCACCAGGCAATCTTTGCTGTGTTCCTTATGCAGTTTTTCAGCAAGAGGTTGTACATGAGAGAGCTACATCATTTGTGACAGTTGTAGCTCTAAATAGGAAATGATTAATATTTCATGGTTATTTTTCTGTAGGACATGATTCTTGGGAGAATGCATCAGACTGACTTGCTGGAGAGAATGAGCCTGCCTTGCTCAGCTTCAAATGAAAATGTAGTCAGGCCCTGCATGCTAATATTCCTACTTTAGATGAAAGCTCTCTGTCTGCCTGACTAATGCTCGACTGCCAGTACATCTGTGCAAAAGTGTGCACTGAAGTTTTGGAAACTCCTCTTTCCCTCATCAGTCTTGCAAGTTATCTGGCACTCTACCTTTGCCTTCTGCACCTTCAGTCTAGGTTTTAAATAGTACAAGAGGTTATGAATGTCAGCCAACTGCATCAACTGCAAAATCTTTGATTCTGATCTTTCCTTTTTTATTTACTTATTTTTTCCTTTCTCGAGTCATAAGCAAACCGCTTCAAAATATTTCAGGGTTGCACCAGAGAATAGCAAACAATTGGTCAAGGAAGCATTCTGGTCTCTGTGATACAACTTTCTGTGAAGGTGTTTGTTTAAAATGCCTCTGGATAACAAACATTGGCAAATACCTTACAGAACTTTTGTTCATGTAACATTAATGGAATGGTCACAGAGTTACTGTTATTCAGCAGTGAGGCCACCAAGGCTTTGACTGCCCTGGACTGCTACAAGAAAGGTTATGGAAAGATTGATAAGAAAAGTACAATGGAAGCTGCTTTATTTTGTGCTCTGCCACTTTTCTGTAGGAGGAATTACACTCTGCTGTAGTACGATGCTGTTAAATGATGCAAACCAGGATGAAAGAAACAGAGGAATAGATTCCTACTTACATATAAAGGATTTTTAACCTGAACTTAGACCAGAAGAAAATGCTGTATGTTCTCCCAGACTGGCATAATGAGATTTAATCCTTGCACAAACACTCTACTAGAATACATACTATTCATAGGAGATTCTGCTGGTCCCAGCCAGGGTTTTGTGGGGTTAGACACAGTAGAGAATACTCAGAAATGTGATGAAAGAGAGGCAAGATTGCAGAAAAAAAATATGTTAGATGTGTCAGCATTGAAGTGGTCTGTGAAAGGTTAATTTAACCATCCTCCACTTCTGTGTCCTGCGAGTGCTGCACTTGCTCTAAATTACAGTCATGTCTGCCTTCCCTGTCTGTGCAAAAGAGTGGATATCCTTGCTGTCACCAAGCAAAACAAGCACTCCTGGTTCTTTCTAGGATGCTATTTTGCAGCCAGAGTTGCTTCTATATCACAGCTGTTCCAGTAATTTTAAAGTATCTTGGTAGCCTCTAAATGAAGCAGAAAGAAATTAATAGGAATGGCAACTACTTTGCAGGACCTCTATTCTCCCAAGGCAATTGAAAGTAACTTTTGGAGAGGAATGATGTACAGCACCCAAAGGACTTAGAGACCTCATTAAGGCACAGGGTCATCTCAGAACTTTTGTCTGTGCTATGTAAGGATTTAGGGATGTAAACAACTACATAGCCTGAATTGCTTTGCTTTGCATTGCTTTTCTGCCTGAAAAAAACTGATCACCTCTTTGGGGTGTGTATAATTTTCTGCACATGTGGTTATATACTATAGTATTTGGTGATCCATCTTTTTTAAGATAATGCAGTTGATATGCCAGGAAAGACTTGCTCAGCATTATTAAAATTCACATTGCTTTATGAATTTAGGACTTACTTCAGCACAAAGCAAAGTATGAATTCAACAGCTACTCTGTAGGTCAGAGTAGTCTTAAGCTAAAAAGCAATATAGCCATGGGAAGATACCACATTTATCAGTTGATTGTAGGCAGCTTTGTAGATGTTGCTTTTGATGATCAATAGAGCAATCAAATTTGCAGGCTTGTTTTACAATCTGTCCGCCTGAAAATATTTTGCTTGCTTGCTTGTTTGGTGTTTTTTTTTTGGTTGGATTTGTTTGTTTGTGGTTCTTTTGTTTGGGTTTTTTTGTTTTTTTTTTTTTTTTGTAAAAGGACTGGTTGGACTTGGTTATAATAATTTTAAAAAGAGATTTGGTTTGCTTTGTTTTGGTCTGTGCCACTGGCACAGAGAAGTCTCTGCAGTTGTGTTTGATTTCCAAGTTAATGCTGTCTGGGTTTTGCTGTCGATAGATGAGCCCTGGCTGTCTATGCAGCTGTGAGAAGTAACAACATAAACTTAATATTAAGGGTTTTGTCAATATTAATTAAAAATCATGGTTAAGGGCTCTCATTCAGCAAACACTGACTGCTGCTCAAAGCACTTAGATATGTTTTTAATTTTGTGCATATTCCAAATAAATTCGGTCTCATTACAACTGAAGCATATATTTGAAATCCTACGGGTTTACTGCTTTTTAAAAGCAAATAAATGGCTGGAATTCATATATGTGCTTGGTGGGTAAAAATCAAGAAACATAACTGGAGTTTTTATGTGGATTTACTTTTGGGAGCAGGTTCTATATTTCTGCTTCCCTGCAGGTTAATTGTGCTGGGATTATTCTGTTATGCTTCTCCCTTCAACTAATTTTCCCTAAGATTTCTCTTATGTTGTAAGCCTCATTTCATACATTTAATATCACTGTTCATCAGCCTAATTACCCTTTGGTCCCACCTCCTTAGCACAGACCCTCAAGGAGAGACTCAGTATTCCTGCCTCAGCTCCTGCACCATCTGCTCGTGCCTGTGGTTTCCAGAGGAGCATTGCTCTCTGTGCTCTGCTGGCTCAGGCACTGCACCTGCATCCCTGGCAGCTGGCTGCTTTCTTCACCTACCAACTCCTGCTCTGTCTCCTCACATACAGTTCTTCCTTCCCATTTCTTCCTCTTCCCTACAAAGTACCTCCATTCTTTAAGGAAAGAAATTGGATTGATGTCCTTCCCAGGAGCTCAGGGGGCTCTGCTTCTGCACAGGACCAAGTCTGAACCTGCCAGGCACTGCCAGGTCCTTGCAGAAGAGAGGATGAGGAGTGAGAAAGGGACCTTGGTGATGCCTTAGAAAGTCGACCTGGAACAGAGACTGGACAGAGCTAGAGAATAAAGTAGGTATTTATTGAAAAGCCTCCAGGATCCACCTTGGGCAAGACAGAAGCCTGACCAAGGCTGCACCCAGGGTGGACCAGGAGCCAACAGCAAAAAATGGCTGCCTGGTCACGAGATGTTACATTTTTATAAGTTTTGGTCCATTTGCATATTGGGGTTTAATTGTCCAATTGCAGCTTCAGGTTGTGTGGTTCTGTCTTTCTTGTTCCTCCCTCTGGTCCTCTGTTGTTGATGCTTTTGGGTCTGACGGTTGTCCTTGGTCCTCAGCAAGAAAAGGATTTGTTTTGTCTA